>JBAMBJ010004480.1:0-287290 GCA_037043495.1 Drosophila recens
TTTCAACAAAATGATTAAAATTTAAATAATTAATTAAAATGCGAAACCAAAATCAAAATGACATTCGACTCGTAAATCATCCGATAGAGTTATGAAAGTAAACTAAGCTTCTGCTGCCGCTTACACGTAAAAAATTACAAGTACACAATGTTTCCTGATCATTTAATCATTTTAAAATACATACAATTTCATTTTTAAGTTGTGATCCCAAAATGTGAAATTGTTTTATTGATCGGCATTCACACGTCATCATTATCAACCTCCATAGGAACTTCGATTTCAGGTTGAATTTTAGTCAATTGATGACAGTTCTCAATGGGGACTTTTTTCCAGCCGTCTTCGGTTATGTGATAGAGTCGAATAAATCCACCTGAGTAGGGATCTGAGATGATGGCGTTTTGAACGGCACGACGCGCCAAGTCGAAGGCTTCCTCATCGCACATCTCCCAGTTATGGCCATGGTCCAATACTGCGAGCGCACAAGATGAACCACTTCCAACAGCAAATAAGTTTCCTTCGATGCGATCGCCTTCGTGGTTGACATAAATGAGTTTGGCACCATTAGGTTGTGGATCATAGCCAGCTAGAATTAGGCCCATAGACAGACCCATTCCCAAATGGCAATTCATAATGTTATGAATGAACTTTGAGGCTGTGGTCACTGGAATGCTCTTGTCTCTGTTTAGCATACGATACAGGCGACACTCGCAAGTGAGTACACGATGCCAATGAGCACAGTCCCCAGCACAACCGGCAATTGTGCCCAGCAAACATTTGTCCAGCTCCACGATTTTCTTTGAATTTTGTGTCGCAATCGTGTCGTCGATTGTGGCCCGTGAATCGGCACACAAAATGATGCCACCTCGATATTTAAATCCCAATGTTGTTGTACCATGTGTTAAATTGACTTGAATTAAGTTTTTAACATGAATGTCAAAAGGCGGTGCCAGCAGAGTGTAAGGATCATTTGCATTTGTTTTGGCCATTTTTATTGCCACATCTGCGAATTCCATATTTAGATCACCCTTCATGAATGGCAAGTTATTAAAGCCGCATATATTTTCCAACGCCATTTTGCTGGGAAATGAGGATAAAAATATGAATTATAAAAACATCATAATAGGAATAACATTGAATTTGTATCAAAAAATTAAAAAGGAAATGGATACCAAATGCTGACGTTATTCAAGAAACTATTTCTTAACTCTTTTTTTTAACTTTATCTAAAATACAGAACTTAAAAAATATGGTATTAAATATCCGTTACAAATTAACTACTGTAGACCGCCAAGACATTTTATAATGATAATTCTTGATCAGTTGCTGTTTACCTTTAGAATTTTTATTATTATTATTATTATTTTTGAGAATATAAAAGACAACTACCAAATGTCTTTACGCGTAAAAAAAAATATAAAAATTATTTTTGAGAGTTCGTTTTACTTTGTTTGTTCTCAAATACGATTTGTTTGCTACTAAAAAACTTATACAAATGAATGTTGAAGCGTATTAAATGGTTTGCTTTGATTTGAGGCTATAAATAATTGTTGAAGCGTTTAAAATGGTTTGCTTTGATTTGAGGCTATAAATTTGTATTGTAATTTAAATTTATACTTTCTTTCATGCAATATATCTTAAACTATCTACAAATAATCCTGAAATATATAATAAATCATTTAATTTTCACTTCACATGTTATGGATTATTGGTTTTTGTTGTGTGAAACTGTAAAGATACCAAAAAAAAAAAAATATAATTGAGTGTCAAAAGTCAAAGCGAACACGAAAATAGAAAAAAGAAACAAAATCATTTGACAAGAGGTGGAAGTTGATATGAGTTTTGAGACTGGTGGCGATGTTGAAGCATTTCATTTCATCGCTTTCATCGTTGATTGGCGAATTGAAGAAGAAACAAGCAGAAAGAGACAGAGTGAGTGAGAGAGAGACAGAGAGACAGAGAGAAGAAAACATAAAAGACGGCCGGCTGTGGAGTCACCAAAAGGCCAATGCATTCAAAAAACAGATACGTGACATTCAAATGGGCTTTTTTCATTCATTGCAATAATGATTACCATGATGATATTGCTGATGATAATGCTGACCATAATGATGTTCACGATGACTAGATGACTAGATAACTGAGCATGACAATAATAGTGTCAGTACTCTTAGCACGTGTCAAGTGTTGGCTTCAAACAGATATCAATCAAACTTATTGTCCAAGGCTCAATCCAAAAAAAATGTGACATTGGAGGACAAAATAAGTGCAAGAATAACATTAAAGTCGTTGCTTTAAAGAAAACTATAAACTGTTTAAACCATACAGGATCATAATATTATATTTTTACAATATGTATAATGTGACAATGGAGGACAGCATACTATGGCAGTAGCTTAATATTACATGCAAATGCAGCTGGTTCCTTGAAAATAGTAGCTTTATTTTTTTAAATTTGTGTCTTTTAAAGTGACCATGGATGACCAAGAATCAGAAAAAATTGATTTTATTATGAAAAATAATAAAATGCTTAAATTTATGATATGCAAATGCAGTATGCTGATTACAGACAAACATTTTTGGAGTATTTGGTGTTAGCTTGTAATTCAAGTGACCATGGAGGACCAAAGATCAGTGAAAATTGATTGTAAAGCTGGACTAGCAGCAAAATATGCAAATTGTAGAAGGAATTCAAGCAGATAATTGTAAAACAAAAGTAAGACTGGGATTTTTAAGCGTTCATTCGACTGACACATACCCTGTAAATAAAGATTGAAATTGTTTTGAGTGCTAATGTTGAGAGGAATATTCAAATATGGATATTTTTATAGGTACAAAGTGGACTGAACGGCTTTATGATAACATACTTGAGTGCTCGAGCAATAGTTACCCTGTAAATTGGTTGATTGTAACAAATATATCCAAATTGATTAATTTTTTTACACGTAATATTTAAGAAATATGGATATTTCATTGGTTCAAAGTTAACTTCAAGCGCATGATGCTACCCATCTCGTGTGCTTCGGCGCCTACAGGGTATGCAAAAAAACATGCCACAGAATTTAGCACGATATTATCGACGAATTTTGTAAGTTGTACAGTACAGCAACAAAAATAACAACAACAACAACGCGTTAACTGTTGAGAGGTAAAGTGCACACGAAGATTGAAATTGAAACTGAGCTAAAGTCTCGGCCTGAACCCGCGACACCAACAACAACGAATTAAACCAACAACAACAAAAACAACGACAACAATTGCAACAACGACACCAAGCCTAAATCAAGTTGCAAGAATGCGGAATAAATGTCATGATGAAAATAAAACAAAAAGCGAGACAAAAAAAAAAAGATAGAAAAAGAAACTAGAAATAAAATCAACTAAACGTTGAAGTTGAAGCCTTTGTGCGCGTATCTTAAAGATACAATTATTTATGATATGGATGTGGTTAGATACACGTACTTAGCCATTGCATTAGCGTTAAAACATGTTTCTAATTCCAATCATTTTCCAAACTGGTGCAACTCTCAAGTTGGGGGCGTACCGGGAAGGGAACCGCGAATGGGGAGCGGGGGGAGACGGGACTGAGTGTTGAATCCAACAATGTTCAATGTTGAATGTTTTATGCTCAATCGTTATTTATTATTATGCAGCCAAAGCGTTGGCTTAAACAAGTTCTAGACTCATTAACATTTATGAAAAAAAAACAAAAACAAAAAAAGAAAATGTGTTAAAATTATAATTAATTGCCATTTGTTATTTGTTATTTGTTGCAGCTCTCATGCAGAGCTCATTAGAGTTAAAATCCACTACAGTTTAGGTTTTCCAATTGTGTTTAACATTTTTCAAGTTCTTCCGTTTGTCTGCAGCGAAGGTTGCTTCGTTTTCAGTTAAGACCCTCTGCTAATTGCTGGCCAACTTCATTTTCAAACCAATTTCAGACAATTTATAATTATGGCGGATATAGTTATAAATAAGACAGGCAATTATATTTACTATATTTAGCTTATTTATTTTTATATGAAAGTCTTTTTGAGTCGAATTTTAATAGGCCTTAGAATTTGACAGCTTAAATGTTAACTACTTAGCCTAAATATTCTCGATCAGTTTTTTTCCCTTTTTACAAAATATCAACATATTTTATAAATAAGATTCAAAATACCCAAAATACTCTATAAAGAACTTTCAATAGTCTACTGACTAAATTAATTTAAGCAGATATTTTCATCACTTGTATTCCTTAAAATAGATATAAGCCAAGTCAAATACACATTAATCATAATCTATGTACAATTCTTTTGGCTCATATTTAAAGTTGAGACCTTAGCTTTTAGCCATAACTCTTAAGCTGGCCTCCTAAACTTTAAATGTCAGCCAAAATGTGCAACACCAACAAGAAAATGCCTTGCAAAAAGCAATTCCAAAAACAACATCGAAAAATCCATGAACATTCAAATGGGAAAATGGCAAATCGCCCCTCCCACCCTTTATTCCGCCCCTCTTCATTCCCCTCGACAAAACTACATATTTGACTTGGGTCAAGTTTTCAATTTGTTTTTCTGCTTATTCACAATTCACTCATCACAATTCATCTCATTTCATTTTGATCCCCATCTTCATCTGCGATTTATATTTATTCCCACAATTTGCAGATCGAGTATTACGAGATCTACTTGTTATAAATTTATGCAGATCTCTTGAATTGTGTGCCATCCGCTCAAAAGTTTATTATATTTCGGTTAATCTAAAAATGTTGGCCCAATTTGTATACCCTGTATTGATATTTGCTGTAAATTGGAGTTTTTGCTGACAATATTCTGAAATATTACAATGAGGTTAGATGGCAAATCAGAAACGATATTTCATATTGATCATAAGTGCCAGTTTTGACAGGTTTTGATGAGTTTCCAATCAAAACATCATTAAACACGATAAGTCGTTATTCATAAAATTCCAGCTGTTTTATTACCAGGTCGTTTCCCAATTAAAACTTTATGTTCTTCCCACCTTAATACTGTAATTTTCATTTTAAAATCCAATAGCAAGTGGAATGTCAAAGATTTTATTTCCATTTTTTTTAGCACAACGGCAGCTTTGATTGTTCTTTAAGTATTCTGCTAATTTTATAGCAATCCAATAAAAACTAGTTATAAAATTTTAGATGCATCACAGACACTGACCCTGTCCTAAAATAATATATATTTATTTTACTCTTTTTTTATATTTTACGATTTTGAAGCAGTGGAAAATAATAATATGATCACTATATGAATTTAGTCAACTATTTCATGTGGCCAACGAATCATGGAAAATGGCCAAAATATTGGAAAAATAAACTTAATTTTTTTTAAGCCCGAAATTTTTCTTTCTAATTTGAAGCAATGAATTGAACCTTTTTCAACTTTTTGGCGGATTACAGTAATTCAATAAACAAATTGTAGTTTTTGGCAATGGGTATATCAAAGTCCATAATTTTTGGAGCTTTTTTCCAACTACTTATGTTTTTTGCGCATGTTCAGTTGGATGATCGCAACTCATTTTATATTTTTTGTTAATAATAATTAAAAAACACTTTGTGTTTTGGTGCCTCGTTTACAACTGTGATGAGTATCATCATCAACATGTGATGATGATGGTAGATGCAAATGAAGTTCAAGCCATGGCAAATTGTAGTTGTTGTGGTTGCGGTTGTTGTTGTTGTTGTTGTGGTTATTGCCTTGCATGACGAATGCGTTTGCGTTTGGTTCAAAAGGGGGGCGTCATCGCAGACAATGGGCCACCATGCTGAGCTAAGTATCCAAAAATCGCCCCCAAGTTAGTCAACTTGCCCCCAGGCAAAATAATGACAACGACAACAACGACAACAACAACTTTATTGTCCAGTGAAAGTTGTGTCCACAGTTGCAGTTGCAGAAGATGTTCATCAAAAGGGGGAAAATCTTTTTGCAAATCTTTTTCATTACATTTTTTATTTTTATTCAATTTATTTTATTTTTTACTATGCTGGCATTTTGTGTGTTGTGGTGTGTTGTTTGTTTGCCACAAATGCCGGCTGACCTGCCCCAAATTGTGCTGCACCCAAATCAAATCGCACTGAGATCGAGGCGCTGTTTTTGTGGCTAAATGCAATCTGCTCGCGTTAAAGCCATAAATTCTTGGCCTGTCGACGCCTATTTGGGCTTAAATATCAAACGGTACTTAGATAAGACCTTAGACGTTGTTGTTGCTGTTGCTTTTTTGTTGCTTCAAATGTCGCTCAACTTGCCGCTCAAATTAGTTAAACCATAAAATATATAGAGCTGTAACCAGAACCATGTGAGATAGAACCTGTCACATGAATACATATGAGTACGAATACGAATACGAATACGAATACGTGTACGAGTACGAGTACTCGTAAATTGCAAATGGATACGCGTTTGTTGCACCTTTTCAAAGATACACGGATTGCGCCTGTTGCTGCTGTGTGAGTTATTTATGGGCCTTACCATTTAGAAGGTTGTTTAGCCAGTTAAGATACGTGTTTCATGTCCGTTGATAAGACGCGCCCTCTTATAAGTGCATTGAACAGGAGACATTAATTCTATACTTACTTGCATTTTATTCTCATTTATTTCCGTTCTAACTATGGGAAAATGAGCTGTGAGTGAAGTTTTTTTTTTCTTAGCTGAAACTAACTTTATTTGGTAAGGAATATGATGAGATCTGATGATCAATAAAAAATTTAAATTTCCTTTATTAATATTTTAAAGTGTTGATGACCATTGCATTGGATTATATAAATATTATACTATTAACATAAATATTTTAATGATTTATTATTAAATATAGGAAAACCAATGTGCAAAACATAACGATTTGAGTTCTGTGAGCAAAGTTAATATACTATATGGCTATACTATGTCAGTGATACATTAAATCTTAAAAACAAAACCCATAAACAGTTTTTGATATCAATGCGATCTCAAGGGCACATCAAACAGATTTTTGACATTTAATTCAACAGTACTACAAGTGACCCAATTGACTCTGATTCATCTATGCAGGGTGTTAAACAAAAACTAAAACTGTACATGTTCCCCCACACGTTGCTTCCTCTTGGATTCGTGTAATTTGTTGATTTCATGGGGGCTTTTTTACATTTTATGAAACTGAAAGTGAGACACAAAACTGAAAACTGAAACTGAAAAACTGAACAAGAAACAACAAGTAAAAAAGTAAAAAGGTAAATCGCATTGTTGTAATATGTAGAGTGGTTTGTGGTGCTAGGGAGCAATTAGAGGAGGGAAGGGAGATGAAGGGGAGTTGAGGTAAAATAGTGTTAGGGGTATTGCCTTGTGTAATAATTTTAACACCCGCATGCCTGATTACCAAGCGATTTAAAATTTGTTTTTTGTTTTTTTGCATGGATTCCAATTTGATTCGACTTTAATTTCAGCTGTTGTTGTTGCTGTTGTTGTTGTTGCTATTGTTGCATGTAAACAACACCTTACAACACCTTCATCACGGTCCAGCGCTGCTGTTGTTGTTATTGTTAATATTATTTTATTTAAGTATTTTTTTTTGCTTGCTGCTTGTCTCTGGTTGCTCATAGAAAACAGACGCAACAAAGTGGTTTATTTACTATATACGATAGTTAATGCGATAGTTTTAAAATTCCACATTTTATATGACGGGTGTGGGCGGAGGGTTTGTTATTTAAGTGTGGTTTTTTCTAACACGAGAGTCTCTTCACCTTCTTCAATTGTTGCTGCACTTGAAAACCGTTGAACATCACGAAGTGACATTGGGAGGGCGTATAAGATGATCTTTAGGGCGTGGCAGCTAACAACATTGAGTTAACGGAGGTTTTAGGTTTAATAAATAATAATTTGGATGTTGCATCTTTATTTATTAATTGCTTTTCTGTATATTAATGCCGATAGTAAACGATAGTATCGATTATTTCAATTTGTGTGTCTATTTGGATGCAAACTCTATTCAACACTATGTTAACAAAGATTTGAGGTTTGAATAATAATTTGGATGCTACATATTAATATATGAATTTCTGTTCTATAGTATCGATTATTAAATTTTTTCTATCTATTTGGATGCAAACTCGTTGCATAATTGTGAAATTTGGCTATTTCTGAACAATAATTTGTGTATTTTTATCTGAATTAAACTGTAAGCAGTAAGGGATTGTAAGCGATAGTATCGATCAAATACAGTACATGATCTCTCATAAATCTATTCTTTTGGAAATTGTTAAATCAGAGAACTTAATAAAAAGGTATAAGTTAACATGTTTTTCTAATCATTAATGCTATATTTGTTCATTATGAATTCAATTGTTGTAAAGTCTTTGAATCTGATATAAGCCTTTAGATAGTTAATAATAGTAAACGATAGTAAATGCAAACAAAATTATAATGGATTTACAAAGTTTTTTTTGTGAATTTTTTTGTGCGAAATCTCAATTGATTTGTGATTATTTATTTATTATCTATTTATAGCTCTATATTTATTTCTCTTTTATTTTATTTTTTTTTTTCTAAAATTCATAAGCCATTTACAAACTGCACAGTCTATTTTTAAGTTTTCAACAGCACTTTTTACTAAAGACTTTCGCTAATCCGTAGAAAATTCCTTTAATTGATTTCCTCTAACGGAAATAATCATGAGTAACTTCCTCCCACACTCAATTGAGGTATCTGGTTGAGTTTTAAGAGCAATTTGCTTAACAGTTGCATCTAATTGCAGCAGCTTAGTCTTTTATGCACTCTTATTTTGAATTTTTTTTTTGCAAAATGCGACACAGAAAAATGCAATTATAGAGCGCAACAAACAACAACGCTGACAAATGCACTAAAAATGTGCTGAAAATGCAGGCAATTAACTGTCAACTGTCAACAATCGGTAAAATGCTTTCGTTAGTTGGTCGTAATGACTATTTTTGGACCGTGTGACAACACCAAAATGCTATTGCCAATTGCCGTTTGCCAATTGTAAATTGCAAATTGCAAGTGACCAAATGGCAAACCCCTTACCAATTTTCCCTCCCCTTTTCTTTGCTTTTCTTTTCGTTTCATTGCTGCGCACAATGCGTCGTATGATTGACGAATGCACAAATGTTAGAGATGTGCAATAAATTATGTAAATCGAAAGGAAATTGCCGCAAATGTGCTTTTAAATATGGACGGGACATTTAAATATCTCTGTCGGCAGTTGTTATCATTTTAAATTAATTTACCTATTAATAAGTAAGCAAATCATGATACACAGTTTAGGTAAATAATATTAACATTTTTATTTTTATCTATTTATATTTTAAAATAAATAAATAATAGAAATATTATCAAAAAAAATTAATGCGCTTAATTGCAAATGTCTATAATATTTGTAATAATAATATTTTTAATATAATATTTGTTTAAAAAAATCGAATGTATTGATGTCAAAAAAATATTAGTTCTGTAAATTCGTAATCTTTGAGTTCATAGACTTTAGACAAGAAATCTTAGAAATTTTATTTAAAATGTACAGAAATAAATGTCAAATTTGAAACAATATCTTGGTTAAAATTTATATGTAAGACGGCCCTTCATTTTAAGACCTGTTGTCTAAAAAATATGAGCACAAAAAACTTTTTAATAAGGAGAAAACATCTTGATTGAAAGACCTTTAATTTTTGTAGTTTTGGGTTGATTTTTACAATTTTACCTTTTAAATTAGTTTTAATTTCAAAATAAAATATTTATTTTCAAATAAATATTTCTTAATTTTTTCCAAGTAGTTTTTAGATTTTTACTTTGTCGTTTTTATAAATCGATGTTCAATTTCAATGTTTGATTCGGACTTGCATCTCTAGTCTCTCAATGCATGTGTGTGTATGTGAGCGAGTGAATGTGAGAATGTGTGTGAGTGCGTGTGTGATGATCAGCTGCCTGGACGCACTAGTTGCCATTTTGATGTGACGTTGAAGTTGACGTTGAGCTGCATAAAATGTGGGTAAAGATGCGCTTAGAGACGCAGCGACTTAAAGTCGTCAGCTGATGAACGAGTCTGTGGCCAAAAAGGAAAAGTTGCTCATTGTTGCAGCAGCAGCAGCAACAACAACAACTGCAACAACCACAACTGCAACAACCACAACAACAACAAGCAGCTACCGTTGCGCCGCTTTCAACATTCGTTTGGCTCAATTTTTTGTTGTGTTTTTTTCGTTTTTCCTTTTGGCATGCGGAAAAACAAGTTTTCATTTTCATGCAGCTTTTGTGTGCGCGCCACTTGATTTTCGTCTCTTGTATTAAGGGCACTCGCATTGTTGTAGCTTCCACATATTTGTATTTGTGCCACCATCATCGTCATCATATTGCAAATGTCTTGTGTCTTTTTATTTTTACTTTGTTTAGCCCGCTTCTCACTTCCTGCCTGCCTTGTAATTTTCATCCATTTTCATAGATTTTTTTCTGATTTTTTTTGCAAATGTCCATTTCACTTTTCGGCGCCCACTTTATGAAGTTATTACGAGACAGGCGCTCCGTGTTGGCCTGGCCCAGACCTAAGCTAGCCTGGTTGGTCGGTGGGTGTACTCGGAAATGGGTATTTCTTTATTTTTTTTTCGCTTTTTTGGGGGCGTGTCAGACAAGTGTGAAAAATGTAACGATCATGCGATTCGATTTGGCGCCAGCCTGACAGGCATTTTTCCAGTTTCCAGCTGCATGGAAATGGAAAATGGAAAATGCCAATCCGCATTATAATTGTATAATCAGTGCCCAAAACAATACAATACCAATAGTCTTTGCATGCTTTCCAACACTGATCTGGGACTCTGGATTACGACAGTAATTTGACTTGAATAACTACAAATTATTTATGTATTTATTAAAGGGGAAATTCGAGTACTTGCATATTCTCGTATTGCATAAATATTTTCAAATTATGTGCAATTTTTCAACACTGTCTTTGGTGTCAGGGCAGAAACTGTACATTATAAATGCATTACATGACATGACAATTAGAGGTACATATTGCAACTAGTTGATATTAAGCAAAATGTAGTCTTTTAAATTAGAAAAAAGTTTTTGGTTTCAGAAAACAGCGTAAAGAGAATATTTTCGAATATAAGAAAAAGGGAATTTTTTACAATTAGTAAAAAGAATAAGTTTAGATATCACTTCAATATATATGAATGCCTAAGAATCGAACTTTCATAAACTTATGATATTAGAAATACATAATAAGAAGAAACTTAAGTTTTATAATTTTAAATAATGGATAACTTTAAAAGTGTTCGAAAAAAGAAAACTTTTTTTGCAAAAAACCTTCTTTTACTTGAAATCAATTTGAAGAGCAAATCATCATTATGTTTGGCTTGAAAAAAGTGTCTCTTTTGACCAAGTTATG
This sequence comes from Drosophila recens, assembly GCA_037043495.1. Classification (NCBI taxonomy): domain Eukaryota; kingdom Metazoa; phylum Arthropoda; class Insecta; order Diptera; family Drosophilidae; genus Drosophila; species Drosophila recens. The sequence continues at coordinate 11,386 of JBAMBJ010004480.1, forward strand.
ATAGTTTTAAATGTGGTCAGACCTTCTAGTATGAAGCAGAAAAATATTTGTCAAAATTGTTTTTCAAAGAATGCAACAAGTCAAGATATTTGTCAATTTGAAGTGGGACACTTATTGAATGACCCTCGAAATAAGTCACACTTGAGGGTTTTGGTTTGGTTCATTAAGCCAACAAAAGTGTATTGGCCCAAACAAGACGAAGACGACGACGACACTATTGACTATTGACCCTTTTTAATGAGCATATCAAATATTTTCCCAAATTGTGTCCAAATATGCGCAACTGATGGGCAACATTCATAAATATTATTGGCCCACGCTCGAAATTGACAAACAAAGACTAAACGACAAGACAAGTCAAGACAGAAGACGTCGTTTTAATTAGTCTTTAGGCCAAAAAGACAATGCGAGATTCGCCCACAAGCTGAGAGATTTCTAGATTGCCAGACTGTCAGAAAGACAGACAGAGAGACAGAGAGACAGACAGACTGTCAGCCTATGACTATGACAAGCTGCTAACAGTTCTCATTTGAGTCTAAGCCAAAGCATTGACCCGATTTCGTGTCTGTCTCGAAACGACGACAACAGTTGGCGTTGAGTTGGCAACTGGGGCGAGAGTCGTGCATGAATTGGATGTTGGAAGTTGGCTAAAAAGCCGCTGACTTTGACGACTTTAAGCTCTTAACAGATTCAGCAGCTGGAAGCTGGGTTACTGGGCTGACTTTTTATTTTTTTTTATTTGGGATTCGGCCAGAAAGCATTTGATAGCACTTGCAAGTAGAAATTGCAATTGCCTCAAAGTTACTTAACTCAATTGCAAACTTAAGTTGGCCAAGTGGCCAAATGGGCAATCGCCTGGAACTGTCGACGGATTATTCAACAATAAAATCGAGCATATTAACGTTTTAAAGCTATTGCTACCACATATGATTATATTATACTATTATGATGTATTCAAATTACACAAGACAACATAATGCACTTTCTCGTTACACTTTTCTATTGTATTACATGTAAGTGTGAATAAAATAATTGGGTACATAAATAGACAGATATCAATTTCATATTTTAATGATAAATATATAATGATTAGATATTAAGTTACAGATTTGCAACATTTGCATAATAGTAGTAAATACAAAAGTTGTGAAAGAAACTATTGTCAGTAGATTAGAGGGCAAAAACAGAGAGCATTAATGAGCCTTAATCTGAATACAATTTTAAATGAGCTTTTATTCGACATGCATAGTTTTGTATGCAAAATGTTAAGCTTTCTTACTAAATATTTAATATTTAAAATAATTTAAGAATTAAAGGCGAAATAAAAAATTAGATGGAATGTTTCCATCCGGAAATTTGAGTTGGTGAATAAAATTTAAATATTAGAACAAATTCAAGCTACGATTCTTAGAGTTTGTCCAACTTGAACTGAAATAAATGCAAATACTTTCACTAAATTTAAAGTAAAATATCATATATTCTTAATCTCTTAAAAAATATTGCAAACTCAAAGTTGAGAGTCTTTAATCTTATATTATGTCTATTCTAAACATAACGAAATTTTGTTGTTCTTTATTTAGTTTCTTTTACATATTCCCTTTATTTAAAAGTGTAAATATAATGTAGATTGAATTTTGTTGTGCAGTGTTATTAAACAATAATCGAGCATGTTATTACGTTTATTGTGGTGTATTAAAATCATTAATCAGCATCATTTGAATGTTGTTTGTTGTTTGGCAAATTTTTGATTACGTCTTAAATGATCAATAGAAAATCGAAGAAGAAGAGGGAGATGGAGATGGTAAAAATGTATGTTAAACATTTGCGAGTATGGCTAATTTGACATGATAAAATGTATGAATAAGAAATGCAATAAAAAAAGGCATTTATTCCCATGTCCCATAATCAAATTAATTCAATTGCCTCATTCCCATGCTACGCGTTTTTAAACCCACATACATATTATATTATATATTATAACTGGGGAATAAAGGATGATAGAAGGTGGCAGAGGGTAACTTATGATCCTATGTGGAAAATTTCAACACATGTCAAACGCAATTGCCAGACAGTTATGACAGTTGGAAAACCAACAAACAAACATTTGTTCATATTTCTTATGCTTTATTCTTTGCCCACGCGCCAAACAATAACGAAAAGCCCACGAGACAACGAGACACAAATCGAAACTTGAACTGACTGCATAATGACAGATATAAATCTTAATAGTGCACACATATCTATGGATATGTGGGGACATTTGTGTGTGCTCTCATCTAGAACTTGACGATATGTAAATACCCTAAAATTATTAAGTAAATTCAAGAGATTTTTCACAGCTTAAAGATAGTTGAAAGTTGAGAGGTGAAAATATAGAAACGGAAAACCAAACTGGGCAGCATTTAATTTGAAAATAAAAATTAAACAACTAAAATTTGAAAAGAAATATTGGGAAGGCAAAAATTTTTTGCTCTTTGCAATTTCTTTTTAGCATTATTTATTATTATTATTATTTAATATGACATTAATTAAAAGTATTTGTAGTTTATTCTATTCTGTTATATCGTTATAACTATCGATAGTATTTTGTACAGCTTAAAACAATCACAAAACAAATTGAAATAGAAGCTCCGTAATGAATGGAGTCATTGGACTCTGTTGTAATAAAGTGTATTACACACACACACACACACACGCACATAACCAGTGTCAACTGTTGCGTGCAATGGAAAATGGAACTGCATTTGTTTTTGTGTTTTTCTTTGCCTTTGCCTTTGCCTTGGCATGCGAGTTGACAGCCATTTGTCTAGCCAAACACCTCGCACTGTCAGCTTTTGGCCTAAGACCAAATGACAATGGTCTGTGATTGGCTTAAGTAAGGCAATCGCAAGTAAAAAAGGCGTATCTAAGTAGGAAATCGCTGAAGTGTTAATCAAATCAAATAAATCAAAAAATATATGTACTTTAGATTGAACACTTGTTGCTGTCAAAACATAACTTATATGTACATTTATAAATTTGAGGCGAACTTCTGATCGAAATATTTGTATCAATAAGCTATTCAAAGAAGTATTTACATTTGTCAAATTACAGCGGGGATTCTAAAACACACAAGTTCAAATAACACTTATTGAAGTTGACAAAAATAAATTAATACAATGATAATCGAGTTCCTTTACAATTTAAAAGTAATAGTTAAATAAACGTAACATTTTATAAACGTGTTTTTTTTATAATATGATTTAAGCTTAACCAATAATAACTAATAAATATTTTCTTTATTTGGAGAGCTATGATTTTCATTAAAATTTTAAAATTAAAAATAATTTAAAGTGTCGACCAAACAGTTGTTTTTTTTTCGTCTTTGCTCATCGAAATTCATGTGGAACAGAATCGCAAAAAAATGTCTTGCTTAAGCAATGACAGCAGCAAATAGAAAACAGAATTAAAAGTGACGCTTAGTGTTGTTTATTTAACTTTGACTAAACTCAAAGTCCAGCTAATTATCTATAATAATTGTAGAAATTAGGATATTGCTAATGTGTGAAACTAATTAAAATATATATGTATTTTGTTTTTATATTCTTGCAGAAGCTACAGTCGTGTCCGATTGTTTGCATTAACGAGCCCGATACGCACAGCACGAATACGGAAATATTGCAAACAACGCCGGAGAGCACATTAGAGAAGCCCAAAAATACAGCAACGACAGCAGCAGCAGCAACAACTGTGCACAATAGCAGCTGCATAACAATCAATGCAACTACAGCAACAGGAGCTGCAACTGCAATAGCAACTGCAACAGCAACAACAACAGCAGCAGCAGCAACAGCGGCAACAACAAGCAGCACAGCGGGTGTAACAAAGATAACAATTACCAGTGACAACAGTCAGAGCAACAGCAACAATAACAAGAGCAACATTGTGCTCAACAGTTACAGCAACAACAACAAGAGCAACAACAACAACTGCAACATCAGCAGCAATAACAACAATAGTTTGATATCCATCACAAGTTTAAACAGCTGCAGCGATTTAAGCAACGGCAGCACAGCAACCCTTGCTCTCAGCAGCAGCAGCAGCAACAGCAGCAGCACCAACAACAACAACAACAACAATCACAATCCCAACGGTGGCAGCGACACTTCCTCAGCCAATTTTCAAGAACGTTTTGATTTTGAGAGCTGGAAAAGTATCATCACAGATTTCAGTTGCTTCAACAGTTTATATCGCTACTGGAATCAGTATAGCGGCAACAGCAGCAACAGCAATTGCAGCGGCAACAACAATTGCAACAACAACAACAACAGATCGTTGCACGTAGAACATGCAGATGAGGGCAACAGTTTGGGCAGCGGCGCCAACTCCTTTTATACCCATAACATATTAGGCTATACATTTGGCTATCCATTTGGCCTTAAAGAGGACGTCGACGCCGACAGCAGCAGCAGCAGCGGCGCCGGAGGCGGAGGCGTTGGCCACGCCCTTAAAAAGTCACTCGGCAGCAGCAGCGGCGGAGAAACTCCATTGCAAAAACACTACAGACAACAGCAGAAGAAGAAGATGCCTGTGTTTTAGGGGAAGACGCGCCTGGTGCGGTTGCTTTAAGGTAAGAGTTTCAATCAATGCATTCTTAAAAATAAATATAAAAAATTGCAAAAAAATGCCATTTTTACACATTTTATCCGATATTCCTAAATATTCAATATCAAAATTTAACACAAATATTAAATATGTAAACATTTTAATTTTCTTGGATTCTTAGAATTTTTTAATTTTAATAGAATCACAGATTTTTTAATCGCCAATGAGATAACCTGTACCTTATTGTATCCTATAAATCTAAATCAATACTTCGTCTTTATTCGTCTGAATATATCTGAACAGAAATTTAAAATGATTGAATAAAATGATTTAAAATTGACAAATAAAAAAATCGTTAAATATAATTATCGATAACTCGCTATCGAAATATTCAATATTGTTACATCAATTTTTAAACATTGAGCTCTAAAATTGCTAATATAAAATTTGATGACTCGAATTATTGGAAAACTTGCTTTCTCAAGTAAAAAATTATGTCTTTGAATATGATTTCGAATTCAACCTTAAAAACTGATAGAAATTTTTTTAGAACATGTATTTCAACATTAATTCTACTGAATTGGGGAAGATCTGAAGTATTGAATGAAGATCTAATTTTTTTGAACTAATTTGTTTTAGAAACTATTCCGTGAAGAAAAATGATCAAAAGTTCCTTAAAAGAAAAATAATTCTTCATATTTAAATGTTGTAGTCGAGGGATTAAATCTTGATTTGATTTAATGCGTTGCTTATTCTCATTCAATATGAAATTTATACATGTATAGATACGTATAATATTCATTCACGATTGATTTCCATCAATACATTGACTTAAAGAAAGGAATTTAAATACTAACGCTTAAATTACTGAATCGATGTTTTTAGAATGAGGAACAAAATGCCACAAATTGTGGCAAGCAGCACCCTTAACTTCATTTATGATTAGCCTATTAGTCAAAACTGTGCTCGAGTCACGTGCCAATTGTTAACAGTTGTTAACTGGTTACCTGACCCAAATAAAAACTACAACTGCAACTGCAATTCGAGTCGGCCAATTGACATATCAAATTGTGCACGAAATTTCATAAGGCGAAACACAAAAATAAAGACAATCAAAAAAAGTTGAAAGAAAAATAAAAACTGAAAACTAGGGGGGAGATACTCGTATCCAGACATACAAAAGGGGGAACAGAGAATGGAGAGTGCACTTCACTCTTCACTCGGCACCTGGCCAGATGTCAAGTCAACTTGATGAGCTGCTGAACGATTTAAAATGAAGAGATAAAATTGCTAAGCATGTTTGAGTTTTCATGAAAAATCGACAACACACTGGAATTTGTTCAAAACTAAGTTCAGTTAACTATGATAGGAGTTGATTAAATGTTTAAACATGAGGCTAAATATTGAGAATTTTCGAAAAAGTTCAAGGTAATTGATATTATGTTGAGGCAAATAAATATTTAAACGAAATTAGTTATATTTTAATGAATAATAATTTTAAAGGCCAAACTATGAATCTGAATGACATTCCTCTTGAAAATCTGTTTAGTTAATTTTGCCAAAGTTATGAAAGCTTAAAGTTTTTCTGATTTTTTACTCAGCAAACTTTACAAGTTAAAATTTTGTATTTTGAAAAATGTTTTCATTGGAGATTTATCGACAATTTGAATAATTTTTTTATGTAGATTTTTACATTGTGATATTAAAGTAATTAGCTATTTTTTTTTTATCAACTTGTTGCATTAAAGCACAATTTAAATTTTGTTTTTTTGCTTGATCAGCATTTGTTTTAAAGAGATAATTTTTAAGCTTTGCGCTTTAAAAATAAACGTACAATATTACAACTATTACTTGCTCGTCGTCGACGAAGATGCCGAAATACAGTTGCCAATTTGTCAAAAATAACAAAAAGAACGAACATCTGCATTATATTGATGTTATCTCTTTTTTTTTGATAACAAGTAAAGTAACAATTTAATATTTTCAAAATTAATTGTGATTGATATTGATATTTTTTAAAATATATGAAGACAACAACTTTTAATTTCAATGCGCCGCACAATTCACAAGGTTGGGCAATGACTTGAGCCACCGTCCGAGTCTTGTGTGTGGTGCATTGCGGTGGCTTACAATACAATACTTGTGTAATTGGACATGCACTGTTAACGCCTTCGGAGGAGGATGAGGAGGAGTAGAAGCAGCTGTTGGTGCCGCTTGAGCGCCTTCTCGATTGTTATATATAGCAAAAGATTCTCAATACTCAATTCGCAAAATGTGTTCTCAACTTGTTTTCTTGCAGGACGATGAACCGCCCGAGATTTGTGTGGTTGAGGGCGGCTTCACGCTGCAGACGCTGACGCCGACACAGCCGATGCCCTCGGTGGATGAGCTGGACACGAAGTTTGCGGAGCTCGTGGAGGAATTGGACTTGACGGCACCGAACAAGGAGGCGATGCTCAGTTTGCCAGCCCAAAAGAAATGGCAAATCTATTGTTCTCGCAAACTGCCGCTGGATGCCAACGATGGTCCCGATGCGGCGACCATCACACAGCCCCCAACGGCCGAGCATTATATCGAGCGACTCAAGGATCTGGTGGTGCATGTCTCCCTCTCGCCGGAGGACTCGCCCAGTCATGAGTTGAGCAACCGTTTGGATAATCATGCCGCCTTTGTGGACGCCCTCAAGACGGCGCTGCGCACCTCGACGCACAGTTTTGTGCTGCGCTTTGTGGAGCTGGATGGTCTGCCGGCACTGTTGAATCTGCTGCTCCAGCTGGACATTCGCGTGGCGAACAGTTCACTGCACACCAGCCTGATTGGCTGCATCAAGGCCCTGATGAACAACTCGATGGGTCGGGCTCATGTCCTGGCCCATCCGACGGCCATTGATACGATCGCACGCTCGTTGGCCGCGGATAATATACGCACCAAGATTTCGGCATTGGAGATACTGGGTGCAGTGTGCTTGGTGCCCGGCGGACATCGCAAGGTCCTCCAGGCGATGCTGCACTTTCAGGAATATGCCACGGAACGAACACGCTTCCAGAGCATTGTCAACGATCTGGATCGCTCGACGTACGCGTATCGGGACAATGTGAATCTGAAGACGGCGCTGATGTCCTTTGTGAATGCGGTGCTCAACTATGGACCGGGTCAGGAGAATCTCGAGTTCCGTTTGCATTTGCGCTACGAGTTTCTGATGCTCGGCATTCAGCCCGTCATCGATAAACTGCGCACGCATGAGAATGAAACGCTCGACAGGCATTTGGTAAGCTAAAAAATATATAAATGAAAATATAAATTAAATAAATATTTACTCTGACATTATTTGCATTCACTTAGGACTTTTTTGAAATGGTGCGTGCGGAGGACGAGAAGGAGTTTGCCCGCCGCTTCAACGAGGAGCATGTGGACACGAAGAGCGCCGGCTCGATGTTCGAGCTGCTCCGCCGCAAGTTGAGCCACTCGCCCGCCTATCCCCACATGCTCTCCTTGCTGCAGCACATGCTTCTGCTGCCCTGTAAGTAAACCTCTAATCACTGTATCTATTTGTTAGAAATATTAAAATTTACCAAAAGAGAATATTATAGATTATTGTATGTAGAATTTTTAAAATTCATTACATAGAATCGACTTCCGCACAAGGAATGTTTTCCGGCTGATGTAGTATAAAACTTAAAAGATCAATACGAAAAAAAATTGTGATATTTAAAGTATGTATAATGTATGTATCTTGAAATGTCTATCTTCAGTCTGTCTGTCTGCAGTTTCTTGCAGGGTAAACTTTTATTTTCAATTTTTATTTAAAAATTATAGAAAAAAATTTTTATTTTTTAATTTTCATTATATGTTACCTTTTATTGTTGTCAATCATCATTCTTAATGTCATCAAGATCGCATGAATATAACGTTAGTTATGGCTGTTTTAAGCCACGCCGAATAGTGCCTAAAAGTATGCAGTATTTTTTTAAATGTTGTAGTTTCAATGAAAAATACATTAAGGTTGAATAAGAAAACATCTCGTAAGCTGAACTAGGAGTAAACTCAGTTGATTTTACTAATTCCTCCTACGAATCCTCTCCAGATACGGGTCATTGCACGGAGCACTGGCTGCTCATTGATCGCGTGGTGCAACAGATTGTGCTGCAGGTGGAGCAGCGACCCAACAGCGACCTCATCTCGGATCCCGATGATCCCGGCAAGCAGCTCAAACTGGCCAGTGAGTCGCCCATTCATGATCCGGACGTGGCGCCACTGCAGATCGACGTGGGCAAACTGGTGCGTCTGCTGGTGAAGGAGGAGCAATTGACGCAGGCCCGAAAGCGAGCCGATGAACTGGAGCGGGAGAACTTTGATGTGCAGTCGCGTTTGGCCAAGAAGGAGCAGGAACTGGATCTGCGCATGCAGGAGAAGGAGGACCTAGAGACGGGACTGGCTCGGATGCGGGAACGTCTCGAGAAGGAGTCGGCCCAGCATTCCCAGGCGGTGCAACGGGCCCAGACCGCCGAAATGAAGGCCGAGGATCTGCAGCATCGTCTGCAGAGCGAGCAGCAGGAACGCGCCCGCCTGGAGCGTCTGGTCACCGAGGGCAGCATTCCGGATGACCAGAAGGTGGCCGGCCTGACGGGCTGCAACGGCGCCGTCTCACCACCGCCGCCGCCACCGCCCATGTTGAAGGCGGTGCCACCGCCGCCGCCGCCCATGGCACCCGCCATGTTGCCACCGCCACCGCCACCGTGTCCCGGCGCTCCTCCACCGCCGCCCAGCATGACGCCAGCAATGGGTGAGTCGAACAATCAGCCACCGTGCACCCGTTAAACTTGCTTAAATTTATATTATTTTGTATACCCTGTGCCCATTGAAAATGGTCAAAGAGGGTATATTGGATTTGTGTGATGTATGTAACAGTCAGAAGGAAGCATCTCAGACCATTTAAAGTGCATATATTCTTGATCAGCGTCAACAGCAGAGTCGATTTAGCCGTGTCCGTCCGTCTGTCCGTCCGCCCGTCAGTTTGTTTGATCGCGTCGATCTCAGAGATTATAAAAGCTAGAAACTTCACATTTAGTATGAAAAACTTTTTTGTTGCTTGTGATATCTGAGCCAAACCGACAGAATATGCATATGGGATGGTTCCATACATCCTGACTAAATTTGGTTATATCGGACCTCTATATCTTATAGCTGCCCTAGGAACGATCAGTCGAAAATCAAGTCGATGTATGAAACACTTTTTTGTTGTTTGAGATATCTTAACCAAACTGACAATATGTGCACATAAAATGGTCCCATACATCTTGACCAAATTTGGTTGAAGTCGGATTACTATATCCTATAGCTGCCCTAGGAACGATCAGTCGAAAATCAAGTCTTAGTATGAAAAACTTTTTGTTATTTGTCATATCTGAGCCAAACCGACAGAATATGCATATGGGACGGTTCCATACATCCTGACTAAATTTGATTAATATCGGACCTCTATATCTTATAGCTGCCATACGAACGATTGATCGAAAATATAGATTTTATTTAAAACAGTGTTTTTAAGTATCGAGTTTAATGTTGTCTCTTATTGATTGGTAAGAGCATTTGCAAAATATTTTTATCTATTGAATGATTGATTGATTAGTCAAAAATGCTCTTTATTAAACTTTTGAGCACATTCAGCTCCTATTTCCAAATAACAAATGAGGCTGTATAGGGTTGCGATACCTCACAGATAAAGCGGTTTTGGCTGAGACATTGAGCGTCGTTCATTCCCTTCTTATTATTGGTATTGGCTTTTCTATAGCCGATTTCATCGCAGTGCTCAACGCCACCTGAAGGCTGACCAGGAGCCCAAATATTAACGCCAATTGGATGTCCATTGCCAAACCAGACGTGATGACCCGTTTCGGCCAAGTCATTGCCTGATGTCCAATATTTGTAGTCATCCTTTATGAGGTCTAAAAAATTGGTAATTTCAACATATTTTTGCATCGTATCAAAGCTTATCAGTGTGGCATTCATTCGACGACAACTTTCGAATGCTTGAAACCAATTCACAGTTTTCTCTCTCTCAAACAAATAATATCCATTACCGAGCCTAATAAATGGTAGAGTTACAATATCAGTGGAACCTACAAAAATATTGGTGGTTTAATTATTTGCATATATGAGGAAAAGTTTAAGGTACAACTCACCTTCCGTTACGATGGGCGTTATGGAGATTCCAAGGCTCAAGGCAACTCCGCCGAGTAAAAGCAATAGACTTGTCGTGTTTCTCAACATTTTGCATAACGTACTGACTTCTCTACTCCCTATTTATACCCGTAAATGGGCTCTTGGCTGCCTTTCTTTATCTACTCATCGACTTTTCAATATTTATCTACTTATCAATAACATTCTAACTCTCTCTGTGTTTAGTCGTGTTTTGTGTGATCCGTAATATTTCTTCTTTACGTGCATTTCTAACACGTTACTATTAAGTTATATTTGTCATGTGATATTTACGCTTTCAGTGTCTTGTTGGTGCTTTTATTGTGTTAAAACAGTGATTGTTTCAATAATTACAACAAGTTCATTTGTAATTTCAGCTTGTGCAAAGTATTTGGTTTTTGTTTTTATTGCCTCCTTCTCTCATATTCTGCCTATTAGGTCAGCTGTAATTATATCAAACATATTACATTGAAAAATCAATAATCAAATAGTTTTCTTTTCTGATCGATTTGGTTCTACATCTGCGACTTAAAGTCTGAATTAATATAAGTAAATCCAGCTGTTCTCTCCGTTGTGTTTTCCATCTAGTATACAAAAAATTGCATATCTGATTGCTTTCGTTCATTCCCAGCTCCCATTGCACCCAAAGTGGAGTTGCCAAAGAAGAACGTGCCACAGCCAGCGAATCCTCTCAAGAGCTTCAACTGGTCCAAGCTGCCCGATGCGAAGCTTCAGGGCACTGTCTGGAGCGAGCTCGACGAGAGCAAGCTCTACAACAACATGGAGCTCGAGTCCATTGATAAGCTCTTCTCGGCCTATCAGAAGAACGGCGTTTCGGTAAGTTGAGCAGGGAGAAGAAGAGAGTATAAATACAGAGAAGAGAAAAGCTAAAAATGGATAAATTGGAGCAGCAAAAATAGACTGAGTAATGAAATTGAAAAGCAGACGTCCGGGAGAGAAAGTACAGGATAAAAAAGTCAATTGAAAATTTAAATTAAAATAATACAAATATTTCTAAAAATAAAATTGACATATAAAAATGTGTGAAGCGGCATTCGAAACCACGACCAATAAGCTTAGAATTTTAAGGCAATGTCAAGTTGAATATGTTTGCTTTTTTGCAAAGAAACTTTTAGCAAAAATAAACGCTACAATATCGAATACGTTTTTGATTATTTTTCATCTTGTCCGCAAACAGACCACCGATGGATCCTATGAGGATCTGCGGGCCACGGGCAAAAACAAACAGAAGGTGCTCTCGGTCATCGATGGACGTCGCGCGCAAAATTGCACAATTCTGTTGAGCAAACTGAAGATGAGCGACATGGATATATCCAAGTAAGTGACTGTTCTAATAACTATTAAGTATATAAATAATTAAATTATAGTTCAATCAATGATAAAAATCAGATATCGCAAAAATGAATGATGAATTTAAAAAGAAATAAGCCAAAAAATGTGTTTGAATGAGGACGAAAGTTTCAGATATACTGTTTTTGAAGGGAGTATCCCAAAAAAAAGAATACAATATTACTTTGCATTTTTTTAAATTGATAAATTTTAGCTTTTTATTTTAATAAATTTCAGCTTAAGCCAAAGACTGCAAAAATAATTATTACATTAATGTCATAGCTAGTTATTTTTTTGTATACTCTATCATTTTATTAAAACAGTTAAAAAAAATACAAATAAAAACATTGCATTAATTATTATCTTTATGAGAATGTTAGGAATCTGTTCATAAAATAATTTTATAGGCTTGAAATATTAAGAAATTTTGATATGCAATGGAGCAAATAAAATAAAATGTTTTTAAATTTATTAATATTAATTTAGTCTTATTTATTTAAATGAAATATGTTATTATTTGATTATCAACTGAGAAGAATCAACAGTTTATTTTGATTTAAAACATTATAGTTATTGAAACTTAACTAATTTGTATTTTATTTTAGAGCAATTTTGTCCATGGACAGCAACGAGCAGCTGCAGTTGGACATGGTCGAGCAGCTGTTGAAGTTCACGCCCTCGGCCGAGGAGCGCGCTTTGCTGGACGAGCACAGCGAGGACATTGAATCATTGGCACGCGCGGATCGTTTCCTCTACGAGATATCCAAGTGAGTATAACGTGTATTGTCTACAGAATTCATATCTAATCTTTAAACTCATCACTTAGGATACCGCATTACGAGCAGAGATTGAAGAGTTTGCACTACAAGAAGCGTTTCATGCTGACGGTGAATGATCTAATACCGCGCATCACCAGTGTCATGGAGGCATCCAGGGAGGTGGCACGCTCCCGACGATTGCGCAAGCTGCTCGAGCTTGTCCTGGCATTGGGTAAGTCATCAGCACTTAATCGGGACAACTTAAGACAACATCTGCAACAAAAATAAACGTTTGAATCAAGGCTCAATTCAAATAAGCGGCCAATTCATGTTAAAAAGTCGCCGTCATCGCGAGTTTCTTTTTAATGAATTTGACTTGTGCGTCTCGCTGGTGTAAAAATAAATCGAAATCTTAACAACTTGATTTTCAAGTACTTTAATTCAATAATTTTTTAGACTATTAATCGAGTAATTTAAATCAATTTTCATAAAAAACCGAGAAGGCATCGTATTGTTTTTGTGTCTTGACAGAAGTTGATGAAATGCTACAACTTGAGATTTAAAACTTGGAATTTTGGAAAAGTTGAGGAAAGGCAAATTTTAGTTACTTAATAATCGATATCTTAAGGCAATAAATTATTTGAACGAAATGTATTAAATTTGATTGCATAATGAATTTAGCAACCAGGATCAAAATAACATTCCGCTTAGCAACTGGATTTATTTTGGCAAAAATATGAAATTTTTGAAATTAATTTACCAAATTAATGCATTTCATTTCTTACCAAATTTGGTTTATAAACACGAACAGTCAAAAATTAAATAAAGGACTCTGTAAGAGTATCAAATGTTCAAAAACTTAGAGATGGTTTTGTATTTTGTTTAAATACTGTTTCAATTTCTTTTATATTAACACAAATTGTAAAAAAAGTACTACAATCTCTGGTTGTCCGAAGTGTTATTAATTGATGTTAATTAAACGACTGTCTAAATAATAAACTCTCTTTCTGCTCTCTCTCTCTATCTTTTATCCGTCAGGCAACTACATGAATCGTGGGGCACGTGGAAATGCCTCTGGCTTCAGGCTGGCCTCGTTGAATCGTCTGGCGGACACCAAGTCGAGTGCGGCGAAGGGCACGACACTGCTGCACTACCTGGTGCAGGTGATCGAGAAGAAGTTCAAGGATCTGCTGAAGCTGGAGGACGACATTCCGCACGTGCGCGAGGCGTCGAAGGTGTCGCTGGGCGAGATGGACAAGGACATTCAAATGCTGCGCACGGGACTCGCGGATGTGGCGCGTGAAATCGAGTTCCATCGGAGCTCGGGACCCGCGCAGCAGGGAGATCGCTTCTTGCCCGTGATGCGGGAGTTCCATGCCCAGGCATCGGTGCGTTTCGCCGAGCTGGAGGACAAGTTCCAGGACATGAAGACGCGATTCGATCGGGCAGTGCGTCTATTTGGCGAAGATGGCTCCGTCCTGCAGCCGGATGAATTCTTTGGCATCTTTGACTCGTTCCTGGCCGCTTTCGCAGAGGCGCGACACGACAACGAGAGCTTCCGACGCCGCCAGGAGGAGGAGGAGAAGCGGGCCAAGCAGGAGGCGGAGCTCAAGAAGCGCACCATCGAGCGCAAAAACAAATCGGGACTCATGAGCAGCGTGGCCAGGAACCTGGGACTCAAATCCTCCTCGCACAACGGCAGCTCCTCCGCCGCTGGAGGCGATGGCGGCGCCAAGGGCGGCGACAACAAGGGCGAATTCGATGATCTGATCTCGGCCCTGCGCACTGGCGACGTCTTCGGCGAGGACATGGCCAAGTTCAAGCGATCCCGCAAGGCCCGTGTCCTCAACGGCTCCACACCCGGTCCCGGCCAGACGTCGCCGCCGCGCCACGGCAGCTTGCAGCGCGAGGAGAGCGGACGGGAACGCGAGCGTACAGTGAGGCGTCAATAGTGAACTCCCGAGCCGCCACATTAATTATTGTTGTAGCTTAACACACGTCGTTCCCGGCTCTAGTATTTTACCCACATTTTATTTTGTTTCTTTCTGTAATTATTTATGCATATACATAAACATATATATATATAAATCTAAAAATCAGCTTATGCAAGCAGCAAACCAAATTTTTTACAAAAAAAACAAAAAGAAAATTATAAATGTAATTAAATGTTGCAAAACATACATGCATGAATTGTAGCGTACCTTTCAAATTGTATTTGCAATTATACAATATATATAAAAAAAAGAACAAAACAAAAATATATCCTATAATCATACAAAATATTATTGATTGTAATCATATAAATAGGAGACGTTACAAAACAAGATTCAATGCTCATTCGCAAATATTCAAATGAAATCAAATCAAGCATGCAACATAATCATAAATAAATAAATAATAAATCATTATATCATAGCCACTATATTGTAACAAAGAACAAGAAGAAGTTGACGAAGATAGAAAGATTTGAGTTTGAGGCAAACTGCGGCCTGCCATAAAAAGTCATGTTCATTATTAACAATTATATAAATATTATATTATAATATTATCGATATATTTTATTCTATTTTTTTTTTTTAGCACGAATCTCGCTAAATTTAACTTAACGCACTTTACAAAGTTTTTACAAGAGAAAGAATGAATAATATTATTATAAATAATAATAATTATTAAACACTAATTGTGTTTTTGATATATATGGAAATGAAAATATATAAATTTAATTATTGCAAAATTTGCAAGTGCAAAAAGTATTGAAAACTTATAATAAAAAGGTAATAAAATGAAAAATAAATTGAGAAACTTTGATATTGATTTTGAAATTTGTTATCACGTCGTGCCTGGTTTGGATGCTTGTACCACCTCCACCTCCGCCTCCGTCGCCGCCTCTGTATCCTGCTCCTCCAGCCATTTGTGAACTGACAGCTTGGATTCAATGTCGGCGGTGGAGATTCGTTGCTCAAAGTGCTCATAGGAGATGCTCTGCCGTGCTCCAAATGCGAGTTGTTCGAGCAGCTGCAACTCCTGCTCGCTGCTGTGGGGATGGACATTGGCCACGCCCTCCGAGGGCGGCGCCCCATCGAGCAGACTCATCATGACCTTGCGGAAATCGGTGCGTTCAACGTGACCGCAACGTTGGGTGTCAAACATTTTGGAGAGCAGGCGCAGCTTCTGGGCAGGCCCATCGACACGCTGGTGACTGAATTGCGGCACCAAGAACGTGGCACAGGTGCGCACAAATTGGCCAAAATTGATGCGATCCCTACAATTTGGATTCGTATTCGTATTTGGACTTTGATTTGGATGCGTGTTGTTGTTGTTGTTGCTCCCAAAGAAGCCATCGACGATCTGTCGATGCAGCGGATTCTGTGACAGTTGCGGAATACGCAGCAGCTCCGTGGGCGTCAGATATCCACGTTGACGCCGATCCAGCGCCAGGAAGCGCGAATGCAGCTCCTCCAGTTGCTCGATCGATAGGCCGGTGGCCTCGTGATGCGCCTGCAGCTCGACAGCACTCAGCTGGTGATGATGATGGCTTTGCATTACACCCATTTCCTATCTTTTTATCTGATCAGATAAGATCTAATCACGTCTGACGTCTGATCCCTTTTTGAATTGCTGCCTCCTGCTTCGACGACAACTTCAACTCATCACGTTCATCACTTTTCTCTGCCCCCTTTGCCCCAAAAACGATATAGTTTCTGACTGTTTGACAAGGAATCCACAGAAGCAAGTTTTCACTTCTCCCATTGCCACCCACCTGGGATGGATGCCAAATACGACTCATGGCAGTGGAAACAGAAATAAAACCAGCACAAAGTGACCAGAAAAAAAGCTGAAACGAAGAGATCATGACCACTGCGGACCACTTTTATCACTTGGATCAGGCGCGCAGTTGTGGCGCCATCTATGTGTGCGTGCGTTTGTTTTTGTGACAATGACAATGTGAGAGAGGAGGAGAGAAAGAGAGAGTGACAAATGCTCGCTCGCTCAACATAATTTTACGGATGCCGAAAAGTATGCAATACTATTGAATTTAATAACATTTCACATTTTTGGGGCGCGCAAATTTGAAATGGAATTTTAAAAAATCAATTAAAAATTAAATAAAAACAATTTAAAAAAAAAACAAAATGCAAAATTCGGTAAATTAATTAACTTTATTTTAAAATTAGTTTAGTGTCAAAATTAAAAAAAAAAAAAAAAAAATTGAGAAATAAAAATAAAATTGAGAAAAAAAAATATCTGAAATTCGAGAAAAATTCAACAAAATTTCTGATATTTTTTTCAAAGCTTTAGCTTAAAAAACAAAAAAGTTGACTTTTTCGGCCGAAAAAACTTTTCTCAAAAATGATGGCGCCAGGCAGTTATCAAGTGGCACTTAAGTCCCGCTATTTGAATTCTAAAAAATTGCTAAGTTTGCAAATAATTATAATTTAATAAAACAAAAATAATTAAAAAGTGGATAAAATTAAAGTGATTATTTCTATGAATCTTACAAGCTTCCCACCGCTCGGAAAAGAGGTTGTATAATTTATTTCTAAATCAAAAATTCAAAATTGGACGAGAACTTAACAAAATTCCATTCAAATTTTCAAGACTGTAGTTTTATAATTATAGAAAATTCAAAAAAAACGATTGAACTTAAACTTCTCTGCTGGAATTCAAAGGACATAGTACCTTTTTAACTTTGACTGTGACTCTGGCTGAGCACAAAAGCTGGCAAAAACCGTTGAGCGGAATTAACATAAAAATTGCGATACCCCAAAATAAAACCGCATTCAGATCCGGATCAGTGCAAGAACAAAAGCGAAGGCATTGCCAAAAAAAAAAAAAAAAACCAAAATAAAATTGCGACTGCTGTGAATGTATTGCAAAACAATAAGCATAACAATAAATCAAAATATGAAATAATAATACGAGGCAGCGCCCGAGGCGAATGGAAGACACACAGACGGCCTGGCGGACGGACGGCAACAGGACTCGCCCAGGACGAAGTCGAAGTCGCTGTGGAAGTCGAAGTCGCTGTCGAACAGCTGTGCAAAGTCCAAGACACGGCGCCCATTGTAAAGAGGCTGAAATTCGAGCAGGCAACAGGAGAGGAGATGAGAGAAGGGAGAAGGCAGGCGAGCAAGGAGCGCACGGATCGCTAGGAGAGGAAGGACACCGCATCTTGCGGTCGCCTCCTGTGCGCAGTTTTACTTTATATATGTATTTTTCTTCACTTCGTCTTTCTTGCATTTTGGCAAAAAGTCCTTTGTGTCCTTTGCTTGACTGCAGCTTCCACCCAGCCATAAATATATATGTATATGTATATAAATCTTAATATGTCATAATTCGTTATAATTTTTGAAAAAATTTAAAAACCGCAAACTGCATACCCGCTGTGCTAAGATTTACACTAGCATCTTCAGAGCTGGACTCGGACTCGGACTCGAAGTCGGTGGTGCAACTGCCAACTCTAGAGCTGGGAACTGCGAGCTGGGAGAACTAATCCCACAAATTATTACCCTAATAGCCTGATATTGTCGCGGCTTAGTGACGTGCTGCCAACTCCCATTCCTCTCCTCATTCTCCCATTTATCATCTGGCGAAATTATCAAAAAGTAAATAAATATACGCGCATGAAATGCACTTTCTCTCTATTTGTTTTATTTATTAAAAATTAAAAAAAAGGGATATAGCGCAAGAGGGAGGCAGGGAACGAGGCGGGCAGTTAAAGCGCTTTTGTGTGCTTTAAAAAAGGAAAAAAAAGTCAGCTGCTGTTGTTGTTGTTGTTGCTGACCTTTTGAACCCGCGTGCGGTCAGTCGCATTTGCTTCAGTAATCGTAATCGTAACTAGATCAGGTTCATTTCCCTTTCCTCTTTCCTTTTCCATTTTATATTTACATTCGCATTTTCATTTCAGTTTTCATTTTCACAGCAGCCGTTGCATGCAACATCAGCAACATCAGCAGCAGCTTTTGTTTGTTTAGGCAACATCTCGTCCTGGCTCCTGCCTCCTGCGTCCTTTTGTTGTTGTTCGGTAGTTCGCGTGCTGACCAAATGTTGAATATACAAATACAAATACAAATATGAGTAAACTCGTGTATTCAATGTAAAAACACTCGTATCATAACTGACACGTGGACAAACATTCATTTCGATCTGTAAAAAGTATTTGTATATAATACTCTCTGAATGAATGAACGAATTGCAAATAAGTTTAAAATATTGAAATTGAATTTTTGTTTTTTCACCGAATAGTTATCTTTAAATAAACAATAATATGATCATTTGCATTTATTAAAATGCTCAAGTTGCTTTCTATCTGACAGATACTTTTTAGTCAGTAACATATTTTTGTATGCTTGCAAGTTAAAGATACTCTTGTATGTTTCATATACATCTGAAAGCTACAGAATAATTTATATCTTGCAGATAGATACTTTTCAATTGCTAACACAGTTTTACAATGAGAGATGTTGAATACTAAAGATACTTTTCGGCATTACATTTGTATATTACAAATACAAATAATCAAAATAATTTAAGATATTGCAGATTTTTTTTAATAGTAATAATAATAATATTCTTAAAAGTTACAGATTTTGAATGCTACAGATACTTTCCTGCTTAAGAGATACTATTGTTATTAACGGAAGCGTTTAATTTGTACTTAACAGATGCAATTTAATTTTACGACGCCATCTCTAGGATACATAGAATCTTATAGATGTATTTGTATCTCACATATTTTTGTATCTTGCAGCCATTTGACACGTTTCAATCACACGATAAGCTTTAAAGTTACTATACTATACAGATACATTAGTATCTGCCTCTTAGATTATGTCACTCGCCTCTCTTTGTGATTCTCAAAAGGGATTTGAAGCACTTTTCGTTTAGATATTTTTGTATCCATTGAAGTTAAATCTTATTAGGCAACTTAAAATTAAAATTTGAATATGAAAAGCATGAGCTACATTCGAAATTCATATTTACATATATTCATATTCATATTCATAAACATAACTGTAAGCCCTACCCTGATGCTGTAGGCACACACACACACACACACACACACACACACACACTCGAACGGAAGCAGGACACCCTCAGAGACGGAGAGAGTTACATGATTTGGATTATAATTTGATATTTAGAGTTGAGAATTAGCATTTAAATTGCCTCATTAATTGAATGAAAGTCGCTAGTGCGGATAATGTTGCACTTTTCGCTGTTGCCACATGCAACAGTCTGGCGACCGTTGTCTAACACTGGCAAACGGATTTTAAGTGAACAGAAAAAAACAACACACAAAATACTTTGATAAAATGCAAGGCACTAGGACAAGGTATATACATATGTATATATGTAGATGAATCAGTTGAGAATTATAAAGAGCCAAATAGACAAAATAGTAGCTGAAAAGCTAAAATAATTAAAGGTGGAAAAATATGTCTCGTAAGTTTTACGCATATTGCGTTTTATTAAGGTAATAGATGAAGTGAAATTTAATTTTCAAAATGTAAAATTTTCTAGTTTTTTAAGATTTATTACTAAGAACTTAAATTCTAGGTTATAATTATGTACATTTGTTTTTCAAAAATAACTTTAGATCATGCAGATACTTTTTAATTGCTAAGATATTTATTTAATTTATAGATTTCGAATTTTACAGCTGTATTTCATAAACTTGAGGTAAATCTTCTTGATGCAAACGTGGAGCTGTTGCTCTATAATTTTCTTAATCAAAACAAAAACAGCAATGCACAGTAGGTGCTAACCCAGAAGAGGGAGGGCAAACAGGGGCTGGGGTGGGGGGTAGGGTTAGGAACTGAAAGTGAGGTGAGAGGAGAAGGAGGGGAGAGAGAGGAAGGGAGTGGAGGGGAGGGGGTTCGTAACGCCCATCGCAGCGCCGTGTCGATAATTTAGAAATTAAATGTAGCTCGCAATGTGAAACGCAGAAAATTAAAAGGAAAGGAGAAAGGAGAAAGCAGAGAGAGAGAGAGAGCGAAAGGGAGAGCGAAAGGGAGAAGGCAAGTAGCGAAATGCCACAAATAACACAAATCAAATCAAATCAAGCAAAAGAAAAGCGACGCGACTTTCCCAAGGCAAGGGGTAGTCCATAGTCCATAGTCCAGAGTCCGTAGTCCTAAAAAAAACATCGGAACAAGAAAAAGAAAAAAGAAATCTCCCCTCGCCAAGACGCCGCTCACCCCTCGCCAAAAAAAAAACACCACACACACACAAGGACAAGATCAAGACCTTGGTCTAGTTATTTTTTTTATTTCAAATTATTTTCTTTATTTTTTTCAATTTTTCTTGTTGTTGTTGGTGCAATTACACGTAGATTTCATTTTCATTTTCAATTCGAGTTCTTGATTTTGATTTCGATTCCGATTTCGATTTCAGCTTGGGTGTTGTTACCGTTGTTGTAGTTGTAGTTGTTGTTGCCTCACGCCACCAAAGTTGGTTGTTGTTGTTGCTATTGGTTGCATGATTACATGGTTGCATGTCCCTGTCCGTGTCCTTGTGTCCTTTTGGGTTGTTCCTTGGCTTCCGTTCTGGGTGTCAAGCATTTTTTGTCCGTCTTTCCATTTTTTTTCTTTTCTTTTCTCTTCGTGATTTCGCTCAGCCTGTCGAGCCTTGTAATTATTTAGTTTACGTTCTTCTTTTTTCAATTATTTTTTTCTTTAATCCCTACCCTCTACGCCCTACCCTCTAAGCATAACCCCCTCAGTTGGGCCTTCATCTAGTATCTTTTGGGATACAGCTCAGTGGCTTGGAAACTTTCGATTTTTCATGCTTTTCATTTAAATCTTCTTTGATAAGAATGGGAATTATTATAAAAAAAATTTAAGTGAGCATAGTTTTCTTGCTCTTAAGTTTCTCATTTACTTTAATTGGACTTTGAGAAGTACTCTACAAAGAATCGAAATATTTTATACTATAATATAATATTGCAGCATTGCTTAAAAAATTGCTTTATTTTAAGAATTAAATAACAAGAAAAACTATTGAAACTTTTGAAGTTTACCATGAAATTTATCTGTTGTTTGAATATTGACTGAGAAAACTAAAAATAAAAAATTTAACTCTGGAGTCAAAGATTGATTTTACAATGGGTTAAAATGTACTTTAAGTGTTCTCATTTTAAGAGTCCAATTTCTTCCACTTTTTTTTAAAGAATGCCTAATTTTAAATTCAATATTCATAAAGTATTTAGGCCTATTATTTATATTTTTAGTATTGAAGTCCCAATTTTCGATTGCAACATTATACATAATAAGTTTCTTCTCATTTTAAGCAATTAAATATTTTAGATATAACAGATGACTATTGGTTGCTGAATAACTTATTAACTGTTTCTGAATACACTCAAATCAGCTAAACCAAATCATCTATAGCTGACTTACAATCTATAGTTCTTATAGAAAATTAGTTTTAAAATGTTAGTTCTTATGAGAAAAAATTGGATAGTTACTGAACGAGTGGAACCAATATTTTAAAAATATATTTTGATATAGATATCGAATACTTGGAATCACATAACATTAATTATACTATAATCGTGTTATGTGCTATGGGAACCAAAATAGAAATTTCATTAATTCCATATGCTATCTCTCAGTTCCCAAGTAGTTGTCCTTGCTCCTCTCTCTCTCTCTCTATCTCTTTCATTCCCTTTCCCTCTCTGTTCCTCTCCTTCTATCTCTACTGCAAGGCGGGTCTTGTTTCCGTCTCTGTGAGACAGCAATTAGTTAATTAAGCGCAACTTGGAGTGTCCCGTTCTGGAAGGTACCGAGGAGTACGCATTCTTCAACTCGTACTCGTACTCGAACTCGTCCTTATATCGGAAGTCGTTTATCACTCGGGAATCGTTTGCATTTGACATTTGTGCAGCATCATGAGGACAATTTGCATATTTAATTGAAGCAAACACAAAAATTGTTTTTCACATTTTTCGGTTCTATTTCAATCTTTTTTTCTAAATTTTTAATAAAAACATTGAAATTGAAAAATTTTATACAAGCAAATGGAATATCGAGAAGACACCACAAAAGTGCCTCAAGGAGCAACTTTTGCGATACGGTGACAAGGACGAAGGCAAAGTGAAAAGGAAGTGGAAAATGGTAAATGGAAGTGGAAATCCCGCTGCGCTCGGCCAAAAAAAGGGCGTTCAAGGGTTAAATGCAAATGAAGCTAAAGCAGAAAGCGCCGAAAAAGCGATCGAAGAATTTAATTTTTGTTGGTTTTTTTTTTTTTTTGGGTGGAAAAAAGGGCCGAGTTGCAGTTGAGGAACAGGACATGTCCTGTCCCGTCTTGTCCTGTTCTGTTCTGTTCAGTCTTAACCCCTTTTGATAGATCTGTTGTCCCGCTAGGGAACTGTCTTTGGTCTCCTGTCGAATGTCCTGGTTTCTCGTCACTGCTGGGACAGTAGAGGGGAGAGAGAGAATGCTCAAGAAATTAATTTGCCGCCAACTTGATTTCGATTCCCTCTCCCATTTCTCTCTCCCTCCCTCAAAGCTATGGGAAGTTCCTGGTCATTTGACTAACAATGTCCAAACATTTAGACCTTTCGCCTTCCTCTTTCTCCATTATCCGCTCTCTTTTCATCTCTCCCCATCTCTTTAGCTTTTGTTCAGCTTGACCAGCGACTGGCGATTGCGGACAAGCCTTGAGGTTTGGCTTATGATTTATGTTTTCCATTGAATTTCCATATCACATCATATCAAAATGTCAAAACAATCTGCTCAATACATCCAGAGGGTTGCTGGACAAAAGAAAGTAGTGACAAGAGTTGAACAGAGCGCGACGCATAAATACCCTATTCTTGCCTGAAGTGATCGTCATGAAACTATCAGAATATTTCATTCTTACACTCTATTTTATGTATACCAAGTATCAAAATGATCTATTGGCAATTGCCGTTGTAATGCACTTTTAAAAATTTGCTGAAATGTAAAGAAATAATCAAAAGTTCTTAATAAACTTGAATATAAACTATTATATGAGCAGATACTAACAAAGTAAATCAGAAATATGCCCCTATATCATCTGGTTACTGAGTTCAATGAGGTTTTACGTATAGATCACAAATAGATCGTCATGAAATTATCAGAATACTTTATTTATACACAATATTTCTTATATATCAAATATCAAAATTATATATTAAGAATTATATGAGTAAATACTAACAAAATACATAAACAAAAATTTTCCCTTATATCCTCTTGTTGCTGAGTTCAACGAGGTTATAGATCAGCTCGATTTTTGAAGCTTTTTAAAATATTATGCACTGTATAGTATTGTAAATCACTTTTCCTGCCCTCTTACACACTTAGTAACTCTCTTTGTGCACTCTACAGGGTATACAAAAGGAAAACTGACCAAAAAGCGCGTGCCGCGATACAAAGACAAACAAAACATCAAGAAAAACTGGACAGACGGTCGATCGGTCGATCGGTCGGTCATTTACAACCCTTTTGTCCCTTTTCCCTATTCCGAGTCGGCAGTTGGTCAGCAGGAGGAAAGTGCAGTGGAAAATGCGCCTTGGGTAAGCGTGAAAAATGTGAAAAGCATTAAAATCGACGCATTTGATGAGGGTCGATGAGATGTCAACATATCGTAAACGCGGCAGGCAGCAAGTGGCAAGTGGCAGGCAACTGTTTAGCATAGGGCATCTGCTTCTGTTAAGGAAATAGGCAGGTTGAATCTTCCTCTCTCCCTCACTCTCCTTCAGTCTATTTATCTTCTTGATCCTCTGATCCTCGGATCCTTGGCTTGGAGTCTTAAGAGCCACGCGCCATTTATGTAAATATCAGCGGGGCAACCAAAAAGTCGGAGACTCGTAGATGCAACACCTGCCTTGGGGCAAGGCAATCAATTCGATTAGCAATCAACTTGCAGGTGCCACAGGATTGTATTCCGAATATTTACAATACTCATAAGCATATAAAAAACCCTTATTTCAATACAAAATTTGTTATTCTTAGCATTTGGTGCTGGAATTTTCATTTAAGGCCAATGAGAAAATAGGATAACTTGAACGGGAAGAAATTAATTGTCTGAAACTTATTTTCAGAGTTCTATATCAAAAGTAAACTTACACGTCTTCGACCGATTTTTAAGAAGTTGAGTACAATTATAGGAAGTTGTTAAGGGATTCTGATGAGACGAGAGAGAGATTCATTAAGAGAATAAATAAATTGGCTCTAAGTTAAGATTTTGGCAATTTCTGAAAGATCTAATACATAAATCAAAAAATTTTAATAAAAATAAGTCTAATAAGAAAGAGATAATTTAAAGTAATGGATCACCTTATTTGTAAGTTATATGACATGATTCTCCGAATAATACGTAATCAGTAACCCAATGCTTAAACAGCAAAAAGTGGAATCAAAAGGGATTTAGAGTCGTTTTTCAATGCACATATCAACTTTATCAAACACATAGCTTTAAATTTGATATTATTTTGCAAAGATTTAACGTATAAACATATTCTCAATAGATATGAAACATCTCATTTAGACATTGAAAAAGATCAGGCTTTAGAGGGAAGACTAACTTTATTTTATTCTTCTATAAAAATTTGTTTTTTGTTGAGTTGACACTGCGAAAGTTTTAATTTAACACAATTCATTTGATAATAATTTTTAAAGTTTCAGCGATATTCGAAAAATTTAAAATTGTTGAAAATTTGTATACCTCATAAGAGAGAGAGAGAGAGAGAGAGAGAGAGAGAAAGAGATTCATATATAATGGTCCAAATAAGAAGGTATGATATATGAACTCATTAGACTGTTGACTTTAAACCGTATGCTTAAGCAGAAAAAATAGGAAAGATTAATGGCCGAAACGGGGGTCAGAAAGAGTCTACGATACGAGTTAACGGGAGTCGATGGAAAAGTGGAGAAAATGTGAAAATGAGAAATCACCGTGCTAGATTGCCATGGCAAACAATTTGAATAGTGAATACTGAATAGTGAATAAGAGTAAAAGTAAATGTTGAAATTGTTGCGCCTTCTGCGAGTGTCCCGAATCCAGTTTCAGTTGCATTTCCACAAAACGGGCTGGCAAATGGACACAGGACGAAGGATACAGGACACAAAATACAAAATGCAGGAACTGGAATAGAAACTGAAATTGAAGAAACTGGCATCGTTTATACATATGTACATGTAAGTAGGAAACAGGCAACAAATTAATGCGTCAGTTGCACCGAAGCGGAAAACTGGTTCGCAACCAAATTCGAAATTTGAAAAACGGCGGTAACTGAGGAAACTGAGGAAACTCGGCAACAGTTTAAAGCATTCGACACAGGAGCAGGGAAAGAAACAGAGACAGAGACAGGACTGAGTTAGAGGCAGGAGTTGGATAGACAGAGGGAAAAGAGCTCCTTGGTCAGGATTAAAAGTCTGGCTGTATTCTGGCAGGTATTCCCAGTGTCCCAAGTGAGAGCGAAGAGAAAGAGAGAGAGAGATATAAAAAAGGAAAGAGTTAGCATAAACTATATTTGACCAATCTGGATTTACTTTGTAGAGCTTCTTTAGATCTAAATAAGAAAGTTCTTTGACATTTTGAGCTCGCAAAAGTTTTGCTGGATTATTTTAAGTACAAACTGAGGAATTAATAGTAAAGAAACGTTAGAGTCAGGGATTATATTTATATATTGTTTAATATGCATGTGTATATATACAGACATGAAATTTTAAGCCCGATTTTGTCATAGTTCAGTCTGATTTTAACTAAAAGTTTTCTTTAAAATTTGCCACAAGTTTTCATCAGTTTTTCGGCAAAATATCTTTCAGTTTTTATCTGAAACCAATACTAGACATTTTTATTTATAGTATAACGCCCATTTTTCCAATGTATTATCAAAGTTTTTGATAAGCTCTCAAAGAAATAGTTTTTTTTAAAATATGTATTTTTATCTATCGGATTAAGTTTAATTGTGGATACTGAAAAGATGGCATAATCTACGAAATTTCAAATAGAAAGAAAATGCAATTGAAAAATATTCTAATAATTAGTACAGAGTTGATTTTTTTTAAAATGACTTTAGTCTAATAATGATTTTTTGGCAATCAATTTCACGAAAAAACCAATTATATTAATACTAAACTGGAGTTAAATTTTTCTTTACAACACAGGTAAAATCAACAAAAGATTAATTTATATTTATTTAACAAATATTTAAAAGGTTAGCGACCTTTCAACTTGTTTGTAGATGAGTTTAGCTGACTCGAGTTGCAATTTATTGTCAATATGACACTTTATCAACATTCAACAATACACAACGTATTTAATTAATCAAGACAGTAAGTCTTATAAGGAACATTCAATTACTTGGCTCAACTGGACAACAAGATATACATATAGTATATATTTTTTTTCTTTACATAATAACCTTTATTAGAGATTCGTTTTGGTTTTGGCAATCTACATACAAAGTAACAAATTTGCAGACCTGTCTGTTGTTAAGTCTTAAACTAAGAGTTGGGCTTATACATATATCTTGGGACTGTTACCTGTGATAGAAACTGAGTCAGAGACAGAAACTCAGACTAAGACGGAGACTGAGACAGTGACAGAGTTGAGGCATTAGCGACACATTTGTTACGCCTTTCGTCGCCAGGAAGCTAGACCTGATCCTGTCCTGGACTATGATCAACCGATCAACTGATCGGCTTATTTACGACTCGGGCAGCGTCCATTAGGACAAGTGTCGAGTCGAGGGACGAAGGCGGCAACTCCTGAGGTGAAACTAATCTGCCCATTTTTCAAGCAGCTTCATTCACAAAAACTCATTTCGATTAACATTAAATATTCATATTCAAAATGGAAATTAACTAAAAACTAGACACAGAAACGAACCAAGAACCAAGGACTTGGAAATTTAAAACTTGGATCAAGAGTCAAGACGTTAAAATGCCTGCAAAATAAAAGAAATAAAAATAAAAATGCACCAATTGCACCTGTTTTGGCCACAAACGATTGACGATCGTTAGTCCTGATCGCAAAGGACCTGCCACTCAGTCTTCCCCTCTCCCTCTGTCCTCCGCCATCGTCATCTCCCTCACTCACTATTGATTGCCTATCGAGGAGGGGAAGCACGAAACAAGTGTCGAGCGATGACTCTAAACGAGAGCAGAGCCCAAAACAAAAACAAAAAGAAGCAACTTAATGAAGACGGAGTCAAAGACACAGAAGACGACGAAGACGGAGACGGAGACAGGTGCTGCCAGACATCACAGATCCAAGACCCAAAAAATAAAAACAAATTAAAAAAAAACAGAAACAGAAACAATGAACTCCGCGCACAGTGGAATGTGTTCGTTAGAGCTACCGTGGCTCCAAATTAAGCGACCAAATTTGACAAGCTGATATCGTTGAAGTATTTCACATTTAATATTAAAATATCGATAAAAGACAGACAAAGTGTCGTACCAAGCAAGTTATTGAAGAGAAAAGTTAAGCGAGAATACCCTGTAATCTCTGATATTTTCAAAAATATCATTTTGTATTTTAATTTCATTTTGTGCAGATCCTGTAAGAATTTCTTTCAAAACGAAAAGTACAGGGTATACATCTTCAAAAATTCCATCTTCTTTATGGACATTTCTATATGATTTTAGAATATTACTGCAATTTAGCAGGCATAAGCAGTTAAAAAGTTATTTTTTATTGCAATATTGATAAATTAAATAAATTTACAGGATATAAACACACAAAAACGATCTTTTTATTAATTGACAGTTTCTTTTATATTGAAAATTCGTCTATTTAGAAATGTTTTTTGAAATTTTTAGAGTATAACTGAAATATATAGGTTATAAGTTATAACACAAAAAGTTCTTATTTATTAAAATAGATGAATACTAATAAAATCTACGAGGTGTAGGGTCACAAGAAGTTCCTTTATTCTATTTTCCATCGAAATTTCTTATTTATAACTAAAATTTACAGGGTATTATCACACAAATCTTATTCAACATATATTGCAATATTTTAGAGTAGAAAACCGCACAAAATGTACTTTAAAATCTTCCTCTTTATCGTTATTCTGATATCAACTAAATCAAAAGAAAAAGGGCAAAATAGAAAGAAAATTTTAACCCATTAATGGCTGCCCATAGATCGGCTGGTACGATTTTGACGAAATTTGGAAATGTGTGCCTAGAAGACCATAGAAGTTGAAAGAAACAAAAAAAAAATTTTTATCTTCAAATTTAATTTTTTCGATTTCCATACATTTTTCAGCTATTTTCGATAACATTTTGTATGCAGAAAAATAGCTAGATATTCACCTGTAAAAAACTACAAGTATAACAAGGATAACTAAACTGTTCAAATTTTATACTTATATTTGTATTATTTCTCTTTACTATGAAATAAATTTTGCATCGATATCTCTCACATGGCCCGAGCTAGAATTTTTAAAGTGTCAATACTTTTTGGGTATTTAAATACCCATTAGCCGTTAATGGGTTAAAGAAATGTTCCAGTGATAAGATGACAATGTCTGAGAACAAGATAAGTTGATAAAGATAGACAACCAAGAGCCCATTTACGGGTATAAATAGGGAGTAGAGAAGTCAGTACGTTATGCAAAATGTTGAGAAACACGACAAGTCTATTGCTTTTACTCGGCGGAGTTGTCTTGAGCCTTGGAATCTCCATAACGCCCATCGTAACGGAAGGTGAGTTGTACCTTAAACTTTTCCTTAAATTGAAATAGTTAAACCACCAATATTTTTGTAGGTTCTACTGATATTGTAACTCTACCATTTATTAGGCTCGGTAATGGATATTATTTGTTTGAGAGAGAGAAAACTGTGAATTGGTTTCAGGCATTCGAAAGTTGTCGTCGAATGAATGCCACACTGATAAGCTTTGATACGATGCAAAAATATGTGGAAATTACCAACTTTTTAGACCTCTTAAAGGATGACTACGCCTATTGGACATCAGGCAATGACTTGGCCGAAACGGGTCGTCACGTCTGGTTTGGCAATGGACATCCAATTGGCGTTAATATCTGGGCACCTGGTCAACCTGATAACAAAGATGGAGCTGAGCACTGCGATAATATCGGTTATAGAGCAGCCAATACCAATAATAAGAAGGGTATGAACGACGCTCCATGTCTCATTAAATTGCGCTTCATCTGTGAGGTACCGCAACCCTATACAGCCTCATTTGTTATATGGAAATAGGAGCTGAATGTGTTCAAAAGTTTAATAAAGAACATTTTTGACTAATCAATCAATCAATCAATCCTTAGACATATATACATATTTTGAAAAAGCTCTTACCAATCAATAATAAACATTAACTTTAAACTCAATAATTAAATTGGGAGTATGCAAATATAAAAAAAAATTTAAGCTAAAATATATGCAAGATTCGCTTGACTGATCAATCATACATAAAGCACTTTTTAAAGTTGAAGAACAAATATTCACAAAGTTCAATAATTATTGGAAATCACATAAATTTGCCAAATTATTATTAAAAGTATTATTAAAATATGGAAATACTGATCAATCAAGTATTAAACGAATGATCAGTTAATTAAAGCAAAGAGCATTAGTTTAATAATCGAATCATTTTGAAGTCGTTTAAATAAATTCGCTTAGTTTAAAATAAATTATTAATCAAATATTCGTTGATTGATCAGTCGCCAACTAGAAAAGCTAAGATTGAAAGGTTAAGGAGTGTATTAAGTAACAACCAAAAAGTTTTAATTTTTACTTTTCACTTTAAACAACTACACTGAAAAAAAAGACCACTTTCTAAAATCAAGAACATTCATCTTAAATATTTTATTCTTGAAATAAGAATATTTTAAGACCATTTGGTCTAAAACTAAGAATATTAATCTTGAAAATCGTAAGTTCTTATTATAAGAATAAAATTCTCAAATTTAAATATTTTGTTCTTAATATAAGACCATTTTAAGACCAAATTACTAAAACTAAGAATGTTATTCTAAAAAAGGTTAAGTTCTTAATATAAGAATAAAAATCTTAGAACTTAGATCTTTTTCTCTTAAAATAAGAACAAAAATCTTAAAATTGTTTCACTTCTTGAGACCAATAATTCACAACTGGTTCTGGCTTCTCAAAGATGACATTAGGCTTGGATCGCTGGTCAAGTCAACACATCGGTACTCATGATAGAGATTGGCATCTCTTGAAACAGCTGTATACCGAGCCATGTTTGTTGTTAAGTGTCTCATCGACATTACTAGACCTCAAGTTAACTAAAACTTACTTCATGCTTCTTAAATTGTTAAGAAGCTTAATCTTAATTTGAGAATTTTTGTCTTGAGTATTCAAAACTTTTTGGTCTAAAAATAAGAACACATAATCTTAAAAAAATAATAAGTTTTATTTTTATAATAAGATTTGTGGTCTTGAAAATATAAGAATTTATGGTCTTAAAAATAAGAACTTGGTCTTAATTAAAATGTTCTTAGAATCAAGATGTGTTTTCTTATTTCAAGATTTTCATGTTCTCGACGCATTTTTTAGACCAATGTTCTTAGTTCTGAGACCAAAATCTTGATTTTAGATCCTTTTTTTTATCAGTGTATTTATAAGTATTTCAATCAAATATTTCTCGACCGATCAATCAATCAATCAATCAGACGAAAGAAAAATATCCACAGAAAACATAAGCCAGCAATCAATGAACTTTGCTAGTCAAACAGAATTACTCGCTTAGAAATTGATGAGGTACTCGTGTTCATATTTTTCCATTTTGCCAAGTTCTGAGCGTATCAGGTTTTGTGGGTTGTCCAAGTCGGGATCTGTGAATGCCGGAATGGTTCTGGACGACCAGCATAATCGGGCAACCCTCCTCGGGGACTCTGAGTCGGTGGTAGTCGGTTAATTAGTCGCTGCATACGCTAATTTCCAATAATTTCCACGTTTTCGCACATGCTTGCGAGTGGGCAATGACAAAGCCATTTGTTAATGCTAATGATGCGGGTCCAAGGTGCAATTTCACTTCCGACTTTTCCCACTTCCGACTCTGAGTCTGAGTCTGAGTTTGAGTCTGAGTTTGAGTCTGAGGCTGTGTGTGCCACACGTTTCCGACAGCTATTCGATTTTAATGACACTTCATTTTTCGATTAATGACAAGAACAAAGCAGACAAAATCCTCGCGAGCTCATAAAAATTGCATCCCGATCGTAAATCGAGGTGGAAAATCCTTAAAGTGCAATTGTATTGTATCTACAAACTCTCGTGTCCTTTAACAGTTTATGCATTATTCTGGCAAGTCGTAAAACATTCGCCTCAGTTTTACGAGCAGTTTAAGAAATTACGAGTATTTGAAAGAAAAAACCATTCAAATTATTTTACGCGCTTTTTGTGACATCTTTGTGTGTAAATATTGTGGCTTTTACATAGGGGGAAACTTGGGATCGGTTGGCAACTGGGAAACTGGGAACTGCGTTCAGTTCATCAAAACGCAAGTTGCGGGTAGGTCATAAATGTAATGATATACCATATCTATGAGATACGCAGGGTAGCAATTGAGGGATAGAAGAATTACACAAATTAAGGAGACTTAACTGGAATTCACAACCATAATTTTTATAGGCAAGTGCAGTTCTATTTGATTTGATATATGATAGAGTTTTATAACCTTTTGTGCCTGGCGAAGAAAAGTAGAATTTGTGAAAGCTTAAAAAAAATATCATAATATGATGATAACATAATAAATCAAAGAACAAGATTTAAAAGAGTTGAAATTGTTTTTAAAACTATTTTATCCAAATTTATCCTTTGAAATTTGAAGATAAAGATTTGGGAGTTTTTGGCCCTGATAAAAAATAATAAAGTATGAAACATTTTCTTTTTTTAAATAAGAAAATTTAAAGGGCAAAAAAACATATATTTTTTTCCAAAATATTTTTTTTTGTCATATTTTAAGAAAATTTTATACGTATTTTTGATCATTTTAGTTTAATATTTTGACGTAACTAAGAATTTATGAAACAATAATTAGATTATCATTTTATTGTACCTATAATATTTAAAAGATTTTAGACCAATTCTATTCAATATATTATTGATATACAATTGAATACCTACAACTTAAGATAAAGATATCCGATAGGTACGAATTTTATCTGACTTATAGATTAGTGTTTTAATAGTTTGTTGAGTTTGTAGAGTATTTTTTTAAATAATGGAAACTAAACTTAAAGATCAAACACAGAATTTACCGTTGTTTCTTTTATAAATAATTATAATTAAATTCTACAAATTTTCCAACTAAAGAAACTGAAAGAATTTTAATAAAGACAATTTAAACTGGTTTATCAACAGCTTTAAGCAAACTTCTCTTGAGATCACAAAATAAAATGAACTCTTGGAACTTAATTCGGTTAGATGATTAAGTATTGTATCAATTTGTGTATCAAAGTTCGTACATCAGAGATTTTCTCTTATCGAGGCGATCAAAAGCCGCAAAATAAACAAGAGTAAGAGAAAAGAAATGTTTCAAGGAAAAATTGGCTTAGATGCTTAGGAAGTGAACCGGAAATCAGATGCAGGACACTTAATGGAAAGCAATTAGAGAAAGGAAGCTGATGTAGTTAATGAGAGAAAGAGAGAGAGATTTCTTACTCTTGGTAAACCGCTTTTTGACCCCTTTCCTGTGATGACCGTAAAGATTTTTAATTGCCCGGGAACGAGGATCGAGGATCGCGAGGACCTTTTTCTTATCCCATAAATGTATCTATTAGTTTGGCATTTGGCATTGTCAGTGTCAAAGTTTGTCGTGCAAACAACATTTACATATTGAATCCAAATCTCAACAAAGGAAAACCCTTTTAAAGAAAAGTGTTCTCTCTCTCTCTCTCTCTCTCTTTCACTCTCTTTAGCTGCATGTCTCTCACTCTTTTTCTGTTGATATGCAAATGCACATCGATTGAATTGTTTGATCCTTGCGGTTTTCAACCCTCAACCGCATTGGAAACTCTACAAAATGCCTTTAAATGTGGGAGTGGACAACAAAAAACTCTATCAATGAAATCATTTTATCATCTCTTAACAATTCCAAACAAAACAATTTTATTTTCAGACTAAGCTCAATCAAACATGCGAATCAATCAACCCTTCATTAAATTTAAATGCATTCAAATGTAGTGGGAGTTTCTTATCTAGATCGTTTTTATTGAATATTATTTAAATATACAAAAAATGCAATTGTCTGATTCTTGTGACAGATTTGGAGCGGCACAGGACACGAATATCAATCAGAAAGCACAATCAGCACACACATCGACACAAGGACACAAGGACATTTTCCCAGTTTGGCGCGCAAAAACCTGAACCTGAACCTCGACTCGCAAGATGTCCCAAAAACCAAAGACCAAACAATCAAAGTAGAAGAAAAAACAAAAATCCAGGACAAAGCAGGACGAGAAATGCGCACACGTCACATTGATTAATCGTCTCGTCTTCTCTAACGCCCCATCGCTGTCTCTTTCACTCGCTCAGCGTGTCACAGTACGCTCTCTCTCTCTCGCTCTCTTTTTGAAATCAGAGCCTTTTGACAAATACAAATAGTTTGGCGAAATGAGTTTGCTTCGAGTTTCCTTCGAGCTCCTTTTGAGAACTTATCGCGCACGTCGCACGGGATTAGTGTGATATTCTCCTCTCTCTTTCGCTCTGTCTCTCTGTGTCTCTGTCTCCCTCTGTCCCTTTCTGCTCCATTTATTGACAGTTGCAATTGCTTCCACTTCCACTTTCCTTGCTGACATTGATTGAGTTGCCTTATCATCTTCTTCTTCTCCTTCTCCTGCTCTCCTCAATCTTCTGCAATGATCCTTATCAATATTTAATCATTTGGCCAGCTGCCTTTTGTCTTCCTCTTCCTTGCAGTGGGAACTGTTTTGGCAAAATAAAAAATATTGCCACTAGTTACAGTTGCACTCCAGCAGCATTTTTGGCCGATTTCCGGCACTTAACCCATTTTGTGTATTTTGGCCCAAATTAACACAACTGTCGGCCACTTCAACCAACAGTTTGCAATACACACATACACACACACACGCACTTGCACTCACACACACTTGAGAACTTTTCAAGCATTTCCATTTTCATTCAATTGCCATTTTCTGTTTGTGTTCAACTGCATCCACGTGCCTTACAGCCTCACACACACACACACACACAATACACACTTAGCATACTCACACCCCCACACACACCTACACACACACGCGTTGACAGCTGTCCCCTGAGCTCAATAGGTTTTTGCTTTCTTTTTGTGATACCCTGCAATTGTGATGTGCTCGAGTTGGGTATCTAAATGAACAGACTATATTACATCTACGCATTTCTGATCAGGGTTAATATACGCTTCAAAAATATAATTTTCCAACTGACTAACTAAAAGATTTGAGAGTTAAAAGTCGCAAAATTTCTGAATGATTTCGAAAATATTAGATATTAGATTAGACTGGGTATTTTGGAAACAGAATTAACTTTATTTTGTGCTTTTAAATAAAAAAGCACAAATTCCATTATTATTTGAGAATTATTTTAGCCAAATCAAAAAATGAATTTTTTTTTTAATTTTTAATTTATTCTTGTTATTATATAGTTAGCGATTTAAAAAAACATATAGTCGCTACAGTTTCTGATCAAGACTCCTCAAAGTTAATTTGAATCCCGTGTAGTCTTTTAAAAATACGTACAATAAAGATCGCATTTCTTAGAACTTAGATACTTTTAAAAACCTTTAATATGTTAAATACATTTTTCAGAATACAAAACTGAAATTTGGCATATTCATATTTAAGCATATAAAAACCAGATTCTGAATATTTTATTAGAATTTATTGAAAAAAAAAGTACAAGTTTATATAGTTAGATTCGAGGGGTGAGACTAGGGATGGCAAAAAAAATTTATTAATCGATTATTGAATCATATGATTAATTTAAGCTACGCGATTATTAATTGCAATTAATCGACGAAAAATAAAAATAATCGATTAATCAAATGATTAATTTTTGTTATAGTTTTTTAAAATATTGTGTAATGCAATGCCATTGTATAGCAAAAAAAAATTAAGATCAATAATAAAATGCCCAAAAAATATAAATACAGTGGCTCACAGCTTAAAGTATGCAGGTCAAATTTTGATATTTAAGGCCATTTAATCAATGGAAAGGTCATTTAAATTCCGTTTTAATGACACAAAACTTTCTTTAACCCATTAAGTACCCTTCGAAAATTTCAAATTTATGTTAAAGTCTACTTTTTCAACTTTTTTCCTCAATTTTTCACAAAAAAATTTTTAAATCAGAAAATTTAATTAAACAATTCTAAGAGTAACTGCAAACAAACATTTTCAAATATATTTTTGCTACTATTTTTTTGGAATAAAATCTCCATGTGTGTTTCTCTGAAAAAGTTTTGGCAACGACGCGATTATTTGAACGAATAATCGATTAGTGTTTCAATTAATCGCAACACATTTTACGATACAATTAAATCGCCAATGGAAGCAAAATAATCGATTATTGTGTATCATATGATTAATCGTGCCATCCCTAGGTGAGACTATTCAGAATTATTTTATTTTAAAATTAATTTTTAAAGTGAGCTTATATTCTTTAAAAATTTAAAATCACACAAATTAATATTATATAATATATCTAAAAATGTACTATTTTCTTTATAAATAATAACGAGAAATTGCTGTTGAGAGTTCGATTTTCAAGCAATACAAAATATCGAGCATTCTACAGAGTATCTCTGAGTCGACTCTCTTAGTTGTTGTTACTTTATACTTTTTTGTTGCTTCTTGTAGCTGGTTATCCAATTTTTGGCGCAATTGCCGAAAGGTGTGCCAAGAGGCAGACGACGCCGCCGACGCCGACGCAGTCAAAGGCAGAAGCCGAAGCACTCAAGGATCTTCGGGTCCTCGTGCTCTTGTGTGACAAATTCACAGCTCAAAGAAAATCAGAGCACAGCAAGAAGAAGAAGGAGCAATAGGGAATAGGAGCTGAAGTCGGAGCTGAAGCAGAAGCAAAAGCAGCTGCCACAGGGGGTTCGTCAATTGAGCGAACAGCAACAATGGACAATGGCAAGGACAATGGACAATGGTGAATGGGAATGGCATTTACTTTAAGGCAAATTTAATAGACATTTAAGGAGACGACAACGGCAACCAGAAGCCAGGAGCGAGAAGCTAACGACCCACGCATTGCCATTGCCATTGCCACATCCACATCCTGATCACGAGTCACGAGTTTTAAGTCCTTTGCCAGCTGTTGGCATCGTCAACCATTTTCCATAGGGTTTTGCATAAGTTTCTTGTTATTTCTCTCAGTTTACGGTTCGTTGACTTCAAAAATAACAATGATCCCACAACCGAAACAGAAACCGTAACCCGCAACATATTCAAATTTATGCAAATGTTGCAACTGCATCGGAATTTCGTATTTTCGAGTCCTGCACAGGTGTCCGATAAATGGCATGTAAATGCCACAACAGGATATGCCAAATGGTATCCCTATTTTATTATTTTCTTTTTTTTCGTTTTGTACTATATGGCAACAGGGTTGCTAACAACACTCAACTCCCCCCATTCTACACTCTACCCTCTCTCTCTCTAGAAACCCAACAACAATAAAATAAACAAGTTTCATTTAGTCAGGCCATATAAGTATTGTACAAATTGTATTAAAACTGTTCGCTATCTCACTTTAAACTAGGATTTATCTGACCACAAAACTACAATTTTTGGGAAAGGGGAAAAGTGTCTTAAAATGGGACAAATAGGTAAAATAAATTAAATTCTGTAGGGGAAAGAAACTACTTATTAGTCAGGTCAACTATCAGTTTAGGCAACCCCTTTAGACTTTTAACAAGGATTTTCTTTGATAATAAAAAACAAATTGTAAAAAAGCTAAGAAAATTTGAAATATTATTTATAGTAGAAAAAGACTAAAGGTGATGTCAAATATTCGTATAGTAAGTATTACATATAATATGTTTTCAATTAAATATTAAACTCATATTTATTATATTTAATAATAGGAAAAAAAAGAAAGAAATAAGTAAAAAAATATATAATTCTGTTGTAGAAAGAGGCTTTAAGGCTTTAAGGCTTTAGGAATAAAAGAAGATAAATTCTAAAAATTAAAGTTTTTCACAGATACAGAAAAAAATTATTAAAAAGCTCCTTGTTTAGTAAATCGGAAAATACCCTAATCACAGAGTGAAAACTTGAGATTAGTATTCTCAGTGAGCTTTTTAAACTTCCAGATCAAAGCTTAGTCAGTTTTCTTAAGCTGCTCTCTCTTGATTTTTAAGCTTGTGAAAGCTCTAAAGCATTGATCGAAATGAGATCGTACAGCTAAAAAGCTCTCTCTTCAGCTCTTGGAAAATAAGCTTTAAGCTAAAACAATTAAAAAAAAAATTATTAAAAAAAATCTATTTTTCCATAAGTAAAACTCTTTAAAATTGGTGTTTTCAATAAAATCGAAATGCTTTATATTTTTTATTATGTGAAAAAAAATGTGTTTCAATGCAATTACATAATTTTATTTGGAATGTGACTTTGGCGAAGGCAATTAATTAATTAATTCTGCAAACGCCGTTAGCAACAAACTTGCCGGTTTAATTAAACAAAATATTTCAAGGATTTTTCAGTTTTAATTTTCACATTTCTCCAAGCAATAAAAAATAACAAAGGGCGAAAAAAAAGTGGTATATAAATTAAATTCGACAGCCAAAAATGAGTTGAGTTCCATTCTCTGGATAAAACGATCGCTTTCAGTGATCGACGAAGGGATCCTCCTGGAAGGAAAAACTCAGACGGCGCTTGGTGGCTGCCTCCAGGATGCAGGATGCCCCGAATGCATCGAGCTCCTCCTCGAA
This sequence comes from Drosophila recens, assembly GCA_037043495.1. NCBI lineage: Eukaryota > Metazoa > Arthropoda > Insecta > Diptera > Drosophilidae > Drosophila > Drosophila recens. The sequence goes on from JBAMBJ010004480.1 coordinate 50,181, forward strand.
GTCGCTCGTCGAGTTGTGTCCGCTGTCGGGGCTGATGTGACGCTGCTTGGAGCGGGAGAGAGATTCGGATTGGGATTGGGATTGGCAACTCGAGCGGGGTGGCAACTTGTGGGCGGAGCGGGAGGCGGCTGCCAGCAGCTTCTGCGCCGACTGCCTCACGCTCGACGAGATCTTCGTGGTGATCTTCCTCTTGCGTCGCACGACGCGCTGCCTCCTCAACTGCAGGGAACGCCGCTTGCCCCCCACTCCCACTCCTGATCCCACTCCTGATCCCGGACCCGATCCTGGCTGTGGTGAACGCACCTCCCGCTCCTCGTAGAAATCGGGATTCGGATTCGGATTCGTTGGAGCTGCAGCAGGAGAGGATTGCCAGTACTCGCAGAGATCGCTGGCAGGATCGAAGGCAGGACGATAAGTGGGTGAGTGGGTGACTCCTGTCGAGATGAAACGCTGCTGGGGCCGATGACTCCTCACTCGACTCCTAATCCGACCTCCTCCCACTCCCACTCCTATTCCTCTTCCCCTTCCCGCTCCTGGTGGCTTTCGCGTGCTCTCCAGAATGGCATCGATCATCCGCTCCAGAGTCACATCCCCCATCTGGCTGGAACTGAGAGTGGACTCGGTGGGGGCGTGGCTGAGGGGGCGGGGAAGGGGAATCTCCTTCTGTTCCTGTTCCACTTCCAGTTCCAGTTGCTGTTCCAGGTAACGGGGCTTCTCGAAGTAGCTGTCGGGGATTCCCATGCCACGCAGAGCGAGCAGAGGTCCTGGAATGATCTGGTGGTTGTTGTTGTTGTTGTTCATCCTGGAACTGGATCCGGAGCTGAAGCTGTAACTGGGCGAATATTCCGCCTCGAAGGTGGGCAGCGTGGAGGCATAAACCGTTGCCGCCTTCGCCTTCGCCTGCGTCTGTGACTGGGATGTGGGCGTGGTCATGACCATCTGCATCTGCAATGGCGACATGATGTTGCTCAGATCCCTGAGCAGCGGCGTCTCTCTTCCTCTTCCTGTTCCCCTGCCTGTCCCTCTCTCTGTCCGTGTCCTGGCCAAGGGGGAGGAGGAGGAGGCAGCGGGCAACGGAGTGGAGGTCAGTTGATTCTCCTTTCCCTTCAACAAGTGGCAACCAGGTGGCAACATCGAATGTCGCCTCACAGTGGGCGTGGCACTTGGAATGGGGGTCGGGCAGAGGGAAGGAATAGGGAAAGGGCAAGGCGATGGGGAAGGGGAAGGAGGAGAGGCATTGAATTTGCCTGATCCTTGATTCGCGTCCAGGTAAGAGGGACGCGGCTGGTTGACAGCCCACTTGAGCATCTTGGCAGCTGCTAAAAGCTCTGCAAAAAAAGAACAAAAAAGAGGAGAAATGTTAAAGTTGAGCATCAGGATCAGGATCTGGATGTGCAGCTAGTTAGGCATAAGTTCAAGGATCTTCAGGACTCTTGAGCATGTGAAACTGGCTATTTAAGAACTGTCTTTCATTGTCTGCAAACTCAGAAAAAAAGAAAAAAAAAAGAAGGAAACCCGCTGAACTTGTCTATGAAACGAGTTTGCGATAGTTTTCGCAAGGATTTCAAGGATTTCGCACTCGGAGGCAGCTGAGGCGCCTCAGAGAACAATTGAATTGAATGTGGCATGGAATGGAACGTGTAACAAAAGGAGGCAACGACGGCAAGCAAAGCGCGCAAAAGCTCACAACTTCTTCTCATGATGTTTTTCGGAACGTTCCACAGCTGCATCTCCCTCAAGTCCCTCATGTCCCTCATCTGCCTCCTTTCCCTCACTTCCCTCGATTCCCTCTTTCCTCTTCTCTTTTACGTTCTCGCTCTGTTTTGGGTGGTTAAAATGGTGGCTCTGGTGGCACCACTCGAAGCACCATTTAAGCTTAAAAAAATATATATATATTTAAATAACTATTAGCAAAGATGACAATCAAGCAAACACAACTATGGAAGACCCTGTACTTTGCCGCAAAACTAAACTAAAAATTGATTGTTAAATAATTTTGAGATTATTATTATTTCGAAATCATCGCTTTCATGCTTTATTTTGACAGGAATTCTTAGACTTCTGAGAAAAATATTAGTTTATGTCTAAGAAATAGGTCCAAGAACCAAATATTTTTAAAATAATAGAAAACTTTATGGTTTTGTTAAATTTCGAATTAAAAAATCAGTCATTTTATCAGTTTAGTTGTAAAATACTTTATTGTAAGCCAGAAATATTGTTAAGAGATTTGATAATCATTGAAACTTGCTGGATTAAATTAAACTAATTTTTGAAAGGAAATATAAATTCATAAAATCAATTTTAAATAAGTTTATAGCATTAAATATGCCTTTAATTATTAATTTTGTTGAAATTTGTAGAGATTTATAGTGTTAAATTTTGTGAAAATATATTCGAAAATATGCTGAAAGAATGAGATCCCTTAAATCTATAGTTTTTCATTTTTTCGGGATTTGTTAAACACTACCTAAAGATCCTACATATCAATTTTGATGTGTCTAGCTCTTATTAACGCTGAGATCGAATTCCAATTAAGAATAAAAATACTTCATAATGTCTGCCACGCCTCCATCCGCCTTTAATGCACACTTTGCACTTCGACAAACCAAATACACCCGCTGAACGTTTTAGGTACAGGGTCTAAACGAGCAAATGTTGTTCAAGTGGAAAACGCGAATTGCGAGTTTGCGAATCTCTTGAGTTTTGCGTTAAAGCATTTTGCGCATTTCGCCGCCACTTGAAAGTTCAGTTTTGATCCCAATCCCAATTCCAAAAAAAAAAAAAAAACACAAAAAAAGAAACCCGAACCCAAAGTTGAAGCCAAAGTTGAAAAGCAATCGAAACGCGACGCACGCGCACGAACATTTTTGTAAATTTTATGCAATGATTTTTGAATGGGGTGTTTTAATAATTAAAATTCTCACAGAACACTTCACTTTATTTTATTCCGTGCTCTTTTTGATGCTTCGTTGATTTCCCTCCTTTTTACATTTATTATAGAATCCATTATGCACTTGTCCTCTTATCTTTACCTTATTTCTTCTCTATATAATATATATATATAAGTATATATTTTTCGGCCAAAAAACTTTTTCACATTCGCACGTTTTTCACAATTTAAAACACGAAAAACAAAAGTCAAATATTGTTTTAAATATTCCAAAAAAAAAAAAGGTGTTCACAAATTTTTGTTGAACGCGAAAGTCACAAAAAAAAATAAATTAAATTGAAGCGGAGCAAAGCGTTGGAACGTCCTGTCAGTGGCAGAGACGCAATGTGACTGATTCTCGCCAGGCACGACATGTTGCGTGCTCAGCTCTGGTTGAAACAACATCCACCACTCACCACACACAGTCCATCCACCATCCACACTGTTGAAGGACAACTTCTTGTATAGGCATGCAGAGCAGAGAGAGCAACTCAGCTGGAGAGCGCAAGAGCGCAGAGCATGTGAGAGAGCAGAGCATGTGAGAGCGTACGCATGTGAGAGAGACAGAGAGAAAGTTGATCTTGAAATCAAGACAGCTAATTGACATTCCAGTTAAAGCTCTAAACGCATTTTAATTCAAATAAAAGTTAAAGTGATTGATTAGAGCTTTAATTTAGTATTAAATTTTAAAGTCCGTCTGTAATGACTTTAGAGTTAAGAGTTCAATGTATTTCAGTGAAAATAAAGTTATCTGCTTTAGTAAAAAAATATAATATGAAGCTTCAATTTAAAGTTGAATAGTTCAAAGTGAATAAAATTTATTTTTATATCTTCTTTTAATTTTTGTAACTATGTTTTCTAATTCCATTCAATTGATAATTCCATTCAATACATTATCTCATCGCCTGGCCAATCCTCCACGCCGACTAGGTTCAAGTTGACGAGCTGTGACCAAATCTGATATCTGAAGACTGCATCCGCATCAGTGTAGACCTTGAGTTCGTTCTTCTCCTTCTCTAAAAGCTTGTTCCGCACGCGACACAAACTCCAAGCACTCAAGGCTGCAATTATTGCATATGCAATTAACACCTTGTCGCCGTTATATTTGATATCAGTTTCAGCTGGATGCTTCAACCATTGAATTGCAATGATCTGCACGTGATGCTGGAACAGATCTTTATTCCAATAATATAAGAGACCAAGCGAGAGAACCACGCATAGCTCAAACACATCTGTTTTAATGCCCATAATTATTTTTATTTTAGCTAAAATTAAAAATAGAAATAATTTTATGGCAAGATTAAATTTGATTGAGCGAGATTGAAACTGAAATTCAAATTGTTGACTCGTTTTTAAACGGTATTGTGTTTTTTTTGGAGATTCAAACAAATTCGGACTACAGAAAAGCTAAAAAATCAATACAGACTTTACAAATATAGATAATTATCTTTGAAGATGAGGAACTTTAATTTTTGTATGTCTGTTCTATATTTGGAAATTGTTAAAAGAAAATTCCGTTATGTTTTGTAAGGAATTCAAAATTCAAATTCGAATACAGAGAGATGTCACAAAATATGACTAGTAATCGATCTGTAGTCATTTATCTACATATGGATATATGCATATTTCAGATATTATTTTATTTAATTAATAGGTAACTCACGTCTCTTTTAAATCAATCAAGCAGAATTACGTCCGAGATGAAAAAGAGAGGAAAAATGCCGACAGCCAGGGAAAATTCTCGGAAGACTTAAGATGCAGCATAAGTATAAGTTGTATATGTATGAGGATATGATTTGATATGAGAGGGAGCGTTGAGATTCTAAATTATGGCCCATTCATTGTTGGCCAAGTTGCGAAGCGTAATGCGAGTGCGTGGTACGAGAAGAGGGGCGAAGGGGAAGAGGGAAAGGTAGCACGAGCTCCTAATCCCACACAGCTGTTCATCGGTATAGGAATTGGTATTGGTATTGGCATAGGTGGGATATGTATAGGGAGTATCGACTGAAACTGGCGCTAACCGTGTGATTTAAGATTAGCCTACCTTTCGTCCTTTACCTACTTTATCTTGATGTCCTTGCCCCTCTCCCTCTTTGTCCCCTTCCTTTTGCCGTTGTGTTTGCGTGTGCAAAGAAAAACGCCCGAGAAAAAAATTAAATAAATAATGAAGAAAATGAACAAAATAGGAAAAAACGGTAGCAAATCTGAGCGTGAAGTTTCCATTTTCGCAATTTTCCTCTATGAGAAATTGCACAATTGCCGGGCAATTTATTAGTGGCAATCTTTAGGGAGACGGAGAACGGAGAACGGATTTCTTTCTAGGCGTTACCTATGCCCTAATTTATCTTCCCCCCTCCACGCCAACCCATCTCTCTCCCTCTGCCCGTCTTTCTGGCCCGATCGCCTGGGACAGGGGCGTTGTAGTGACCAATGCGTTAAATTGGCTTTGATTCAATGCCTGACAAGACGACAGATTATTGTGAAGATCCTGGCAACGGCAGCTGCCCCTTCGAGACGAGCGCGCGCGCCGAAGGACAATCAATAGACTCGAAAACGGACCAGAAACGGACTATTCTTTGACCATATTATTGATTTATTCTCAGCTCTGTCACTTTTTTAAGATTTATTCATTGCACAATTGGAGCGCAAAAACAGCTGGAATATTTCCTATGCAGTCTAAAGAATTACAATCTATAGATTGAATATATTTCACGTAAGAATCTGTCAAAATTGCTCAAACAGTGACTGATCCAATCGATTTTCATATCTGTTGTATCTTAAGTATTATACAACAGCTGTGCCAAGTTTCAGCTTAATAACTTCAATAGAAGCTCAGTTAACATGGGTATAAAAAGACAACTGTTGCCTTCTGCCACCTTAACCCTTTTGTAGCTCAAACATTTTAACAGAAAATGTTGTATAAGTCAAAACATTAAAAAAATTTTAAATTTATTTCCTTTTTATTGAAATTTTGGTATTTAATTTTGTTTTTCAATAAAAATAAATTAAAAATCTTAAAAGGGAAGCATAAAGACTTAATAGATCTATTAATTTAAGTGATATATTAGGTTATTATTATCTTTAAAAACTTTTAGAGAACGTTTCCATACCCTTTTGAGTTTTAGAAAGCAATACTGTCATCTGATGACAACTTTAAGCAACTTCCTATGGACAGCTCATAAAATACATAATAAACTATAGTGTTAATTGTTGTTCATATCATACAATGGGGAAAGTCCCATTAAATTGGATTTACGGTTTACTCGGTGTGGTCCACATCCGGAAATACTTCTGAGAGTGTTACAAAAACTGAAATCCTTTCAATTGCAACTGAGCAAAAATACAATTTTCGCACAAGACAACAAATAATAAATTTTCGTATAGGAAATTCTTGCTAATAAATTCGGTTAAAGCATTTCTATTTGCTGTCTCTCTCTTACCTCGTATTGCCGTCTCGTTCGCTAGAGTTGCCGCACAGCTGTCGATCCTAGAGTTCCTGAATTCCTCAAGTCCAGTTCCAGATTCTTGAGTCTCATAAATTTGCGCTTTAAAACGAAGGTGAATGAAAAGACTAAAAAAAAATGTTGCACATCGACATCGACGTCGACGTCGCAGTTGGCGTTGGCGTTAGCAGCAGCAGCAGCGCAGGAAGTTGATTTCCGAAAAAAAAAACACAAGACGAGTTGGGATCTTTTTTTTTTTTGAGAACCCGAGCCCTTTCACCAATAAATTGCAAAACAATTGCACAATTTTCCACAACATTTTCCATTTTCTCAGCCTGGCAGCGACAGCGACTGCGACAGCAACTGCGGCAGAGGCGCTTGTCCCATAAACAATCAGCTAAAGGTCTGTTGTGTGTGTGCGTGTGTGTGTGTGTGTTGTTCTTTTCTTGGCGAAAATTCCAAGGTGAAAGGACGCCACACGCTGCGAGAAAGGTAATTGAAAATTATGTTTTGTGGCGTAAGAAGCAAAGGAGCAGCTGGCGCAGCTAAACACACACACACACATACACAGAGATAGTAGACTACTGATATCCAGATACATAGATCGCACGATACCTTTACCGTTGCCATTCATTCAACTAAGTCAGTACGCTGACCAGCTGTGTGAGTTTGTATTGTTTTTGGTTTTTTTTTTTGGCAACTGTTTTGGCCACTTAATGTAAATAGAAAATGGCAAAGAAAAGAACAGCATCAAGGAATCTGATAGATCTTGAAAGCATGCAATTTTACTGAGTATATGAATATGAATATAAGATAGGTAGAAGCTCTCTTATACTGAATTTCATGCTCTTCCAACTCTTCCAGTTCGGCTTGAGATTTCTACTACTTAAGTAGTTTATAAGGCAGCTAAGTCTAATTTGACCGCCAACTCAAACGAATTTCCCAAATTTTTATAAGATTTACAAAACATAGAAAACTAAATTCAGAACAAAATTTAAAGAATCTTAAAGACAGAATGGAAAGAAATAAATAGTTCATGAGAAAATTCATTTAAAAGATACAGGGCAATAAAAAGCTGAAAAAAAACAGTGTGGACTTAATTATTTTGTTAGTATACAGATTCAAGAGATTTCAAACGAAAAAGTTATTGCGACCTTACCTGTCGTATAAACGTGGTTATTAAAAGTTTGTCTAAATTTGTTTAAATTTAATTAAGGATTACTCCTGCTGAGCCTAAATAATTTAACAAACAGTCGATATTCTAATTGCTTAAACTAACTAACAGTTAATATACACGTTTTATTTTCCCTGCTTTGCTTAAGCGAAAATTTTGTTGCATTTATTGCCGTTATACTTTACTTGTTACTTCCAAGACAATGCCACCCCCACCTCCACTCCCACACACTCATGTCTCTCATTTGCAAATTGCAATGCCGCTTATTGCACGCACTCTCTCAGCAACACTCTCTCACTCTCCTATTGAATGAACTACCTTGCTTGCATACGTGTCCTACGCCTGCATTGAAACTTTCTATTCGAAACACTGTTGCAGTTGCGCTCTGCGCTGCGCATGCTCTCACTCTCACTGTCGCTCTCTCGGCCGTCGCGCAACATGTTTGCTGCTGCTTTTCGTTCTCAGTGCGCGCAGCTAAACGAACGCCGGTCTCTGCCTCAAATCAGTCAGCAAACGCAAGCCGAACCGTGCGCACGTCCTTTGCTTCGCAGCGCTTCGAAAACGAAAAACGAAAACTAAATTCAAACGCGAAGTCGGATTTATACGCATTAAAATTGCAAATATATCGAAATATTATTTTATTTTTTTATTGGTGACACACCACTTGTGCAAAAGGTAATAAGAAGTGTTAAGCAAAATAAACCGGACTATGAAAGCTCAGCATGAGCTTTTGAATTCCTTGTAACAGTGTGTGTGTGTATGTGTGTATTTGCATTCCTACAATGTAATTGTGCATATCAAATTCAATGCAATTTCCAGTGCTATTTCCAGGGGTATTTCCAGGAGTATTTCGCATACCCATCGGGAACTTAATTGCATAGAAAGGGGGATGCCAATGCCTGCGGCAGCGGGAGGCGTCTCAAAAAAAAAACAAAACAGAATTCTTGTTCTTGTTCTGATTTCATTTTTGCTGCTTCGCTGATTTAACAGCAGAATAAATACCGAAAATACATATACATTTTTCCGTATATGGTGCCAGAGTCAAAAAGTAGCCGCGAAAAGCGCGCCAAAAACTCGCCCAGCAACTAAAGACTTTGTGCCAATAAAAAGGCTAAAAATCCATGGCCCTGGAATGCGCGAACACACACACACAACATCCCAACACACACACACGCACACTATCTGTGATTTAGCGGCTTAAAACTAACCGAACAACTTTGCTTCCTCCCGCACTTGCAGACACCCACAACAACAACAACAACATCAACGACAACAAGAGAGAGAGAGAGAGAGAGAAGAACAACAGATAACATAAACGAAGAGAGAAGATGCTCAAGTGGGCTGTCAACCAGCCGCGTCCCTCTTACCTGGACGCGAATCAAGGATCAGGCAAATTCAATGCCTCTCCTCCCTCCCCTTCCCCTTCCCCATCGGCTTGCCCTTTCGCTACCCCTTCCCTCTGCCCGACGCCCATTCCAAGTGCCACGCCCACTGTGAGGCGGCACTCGATGTTGCCACCTGGTTGCCACTTGTTGAAGGGAAAGGAGAATCAACTGACCTCCACTCCGTTGCCCGCTGCCTCCTCCTCCTCCCCCTTGGCCAGGACACGGACAGAGAGAGGGAAAGGGAGGGGAACAGAAAGAGGAAGAGAGACGCCGCTGCTCAGGGATCTGAGCAACATCATGTCGCCATTGCAGATGCAGATGGTCATGACCACGCCCACATTCCAGTCAAAGGCGAAGGCGGCACCGGTTTATGCCTCCACGCTGCCCACCTTCGAGGCGGAATATTCGCCCAGTTACAGCTACAGCTCCGGATCCAGTTCCAGGATGAACAACAACAACAACAACAACCACCAGATCATTCCAGGACCTCTGCTCGCTCTGCGTGGCATGGGAATCCCCGACAGCTACTTCGAGAAGCCCCGTTACCTGGAACAGCAACTGGAACTGGAAGTGGAACAGGAACAGAAGGAGATTCCCCTGCCCCGCCCCCTCTGCCACGCCCCCACCGAGTCCACTCTCAGTTCCAGCCAGATGGGGGATGTGACTCTGGAGCGGATGATCGATGCCATTCTGGAGAGCACGCGAAAGCCACCAGGAGCGGGAAGGGGAAGGGGAAGGGGAAGAGGAGTAGGAGGGGGAGCGGGAGGAGGAGGAGAGGAGCAGGTCGGATTAGGAGTCGAGTGAGGAGTCATCGTCCCCAGCAGCGTCTCATCTCGACAGGAGTCACCCACTCGCCCACTTATCGTCCTGCCTTCGATCCTGCCAGCGATCTCTGCGAGTACTGGCAATCCTCTCCAGCTGCAGCTCCAACGAATCCGAATCCCAATCCCGATGTCTACGAGGAGCGGGAGGTGCGTTCACCACAGCCAGGATCGGGTCCGGGATCATTAGTGGGATCAGGAGCTGGAGTGGGGGGCAAGCGGCGTTCCCTGCAGCTGAGGAGGCAGCGCGTCGTGCGTCGCAAGAGGAAGATCACCACGAAGATCTCGTCGAGCGTGAGGCAGTCGGCGCAGAAGCTGCTGGCAGCCGCCTCCCGCTCCGCCCACAAGCTGCCACCCCGCTCCAGTTCCCATCCCCATCCCCAATCCGAATCCCGCTCCAAACAGCGTCACATCAGCCCCGACAGCGGACACAACTCGACGAGCGACTGTGAGCTGGGGGAGGAGTTGGAGTTGGGATCGGGATCAGGACTAGGACTGGGCGATGAGGAGCTGGAGGCTTCGTGTAAGCTGGATGCGATTTGGATGCACAACGAGGCCAGAGATGCCACCAAGCGGCGTCTGAGTTTCTCCCTAAATGACGACAGCTGATGGAGCAGATAAATCTGGACTATATAGATATCCTTATCATACAGATATCCACATAATTTTTTTTACCACAATTTTTTTTACTAGCCTAAGAATTTTTTTTGACAAATAAAAACTATGCAATTAAATTATGGAAATTGTTTCGCTGGGTTCGGTAATGAGACGAGTTCAGTTCTCTCTCCTGGGGCATTCCCACAGTTGTTCATAATTTTTATGACGACTTTGCTTAAACCACAAATGAGTCCGAGTCCGGAGTCGGAGTCCGAGTGATGGAAGTAACCAGCATTTAATGCAAATGCCAAACAACCTCTCGAAAGTCCAACGATGCGTGGCGCATGGTCTTTAAGACGGTCTTCAAGTTCCATTCCACACCACGCCATAAGGAAAACACGGGCCACATTCACTTTCCCCGTTCCCCGTTACACCTTTCCCATTCCCAGTTTCGTGTCCAGAAACAAGTCTTTCCCACAGCGTCTAGGGTTTATAATGGGCGTTTTTATGCTTTGATAACTCCCAAGAATGAGTAGAAATACAGAGAGACGGGAATAATGATATTATGTGGGCCAAGTTTATTGGTCTTACGAAGTATTTGGTCTGGAAAACTTGCATGCAATTGAGGAAGAGTACGGCCAGAGTCGAGGCAATCGAATATAATTGAGTTAAAAAACTTGATATGAATACATTAAGAAACATGCCTAATATAAAAAGGAAAGTCAAGGAAAAAGTATATGTTTCTACAGTTTATATACAAATATTAAGCCGAGAGTTAGAGACAGAATGAAGGATTATACAGATTTAAAAATTTACGTAAAAGAAAAAAGAGAGAAGACAACTACAGATTTTAATTTATAAATAAAAAGAATGAAATTGGAGATTATGACAAGAAAATTGGAGATACTTTTTTGTAATAAAAAAAATTGTTTTCAAAATATGCCCATGTATCTCTGAGATTTAATCCAGTAAAGTAAAAAAAAGCTCTGAGATACAAAAATCTTTCAGATGGTAAACTGTTTAATACATATAAGAATCATATTGAAGATCTGGCTAGTGAAATGTGAACTTAGAGATGTAAATATATAATAGGGTGTCCCTTATTTGGTCAAAGTCAATATTTTTAAACGCATACGGGCTAATTCTGTTCATTAGGTCCTAAAGCACTCAGAAATAAATTTTTACCTTAATTGGAGTATGATAACCAGTGCCGACTTGGATCGGAAAATTTAAAGATTATATGGGACAAAAAAAATTTTTTTTTATTTTTTTAATTTTTTATTTTTTAATTTTGTTTATTAGGTCCTAAAGAACTCAAAACCAAGTTTCACCTTAATCGGAGTACGATAACCCATTCAAATTTGCATCGAAACATGAAAAATCATCGAAAAATGTATAATCAGTGTTAAAATACTGTTTTTCCGTGTTTCGATGCAAATTTGAATGGGTTATCATACTCCGATTAAGGTAAAAATTTATTTCTGAGTGCTTTAGGACCTAATGAACAGAACTAGCCCGTATGCGTTTAAAAATATTGACTTTGACCAAATAAGGGACACCCTAATATATAAGCATGAGATCTAGTTAAAATATTATTGCAATGTTAGATAGAAAATAATAATAAAACTAATAAAATGGACAACAAAAATTCAATTTTATAATTACAAAATTTATTATGAAAATGATTTGTAAAATTTTTTGAGAAATTATCTTTAAATTGACATTTTTCTCACATACAACTAATTATTTTTGTTCAAATAATAGATAACGAGTTCTTACGTAAGTAAAAACCCAAAAAATCTTAATGATTTCTTCGTTTTTTCGAATCTCCTGCTGAGTTGCTGCCCAATTTGCTAGTTAAATTAGGTAAATAAACTGGATTTAAGTTCCCATAGCCGACAAATTGTAATAGTTGGCGATCACTTTGGCCATTTCAGTTAACATGAGTGAGAAGACGTATTACTTGAGCCGAACTATGCCTCATTAGCCCAAAGGAGTTGGTCAAGTTTCGGGCATCTTGGGACAGTTTTTATAATTGGCTCGGCGTTAAATGAGCTGTCATAACATTGGAGGGTTATGTAAATAGCCCAGTGAGTGGTCAGCCCTTGTCTTAATCTTGTCTTGGCAATGCCCAATGGCCCAGTGAAGATGGGCTAACTAAAGCGTTAACACTTTTCACAGCCCTCGCTGTCTTTTATGTTTTGGGATATAAGTATTTATGCTCGAGTTTGTCGAGCAGTTGGACATATCGCAGGGTAATTGCCCAGTAGAGCGTAAAAAATAGACACAGTCGAGAGACGGCGAAGAGACATCTGTTGTATGAGTGAAGGAACTGTAAAGTACTAGATATATGTAAGTACCTTACGATGTGATATGTCTGGACATTGATGGAAGGTCACAATTGTCAGAAGGTCAGCTCGGTCATCATCATCATCGTTCAAATCAAAAATACAAAATTTATGTATGCTCTACAGGTATTTCGAACTTGTTCCACTTTTCCCGCCCTGTCATACCCTTTTCCCAACCGACAACAAAATGTTTCCGGGTCTGGTCAACGGTCCGCGAATGTTTTTTCCCGGACCCAGGCGAAGAAGAAGGCAAATCACAGGAACTGAACTCTCTTTAAAAGGTTACCCCGACGCATACATCATTGTTTTTTATGCGTTCACCTTTCTTTTCTATTTTTTATGTTGCTTTTTTCTACTGTTTCTGTTGCTGTTTCTATTTATGTTTTACTTGTTTTGGGCAGTTGCACAACTATTATCTGGTTCTCTAATGATGGTCCCTTTGTTCCCTGTGTCATTGTCATTCTCATTGTCAATGTCACTGACGCGACTCTCGACTCAAGTCCCAACTCGACTCTCGATTCTCCTTTCTCAACTTGCCGTCTCATTTAACAGGCATTTTTTTTAATTTGATTTAGATTGAAACTGAAACGGTTTTAGATCTTCTGAGAAACTAGGTTCTTCATATTATGTTAGATAGATACCACCTAAAATAAAACTATGTTAATTAATATAAACATAAAAGCATTTCCAATTACAAAGAGCTATAATAAAGTTGGAATATATTTAATAAATTATTTTTATTAAAAGATCAATTTCTAGAGTTTCTAAAATAAATAATTACCATACTTAATTCTTTAACTAGTAGTTTTTTCAGGATTTTTAGTCTCAGTATCGTCAGGATTTTATTGCATTGAACTCAAAATCCAGATACATTGTGCTTTGCGTAACATTCAAATTTCATTGTCAACCATATCTGCATCGTCTTTATCTTTTTCGCGTATCTTAACAACAACATCCCGCTTTTTTAGCAGATCCCAGCAGAGCAACACTGTCGTCATTTGGGCATCGGAAATCAATTTCAACACATAAAAACGTTCTAAAATAATCATAATTAAACTATTGATTCTATATACATAACATACAATGTATATTTATTTAACGTACCCAGAAGCAATTCACCTAGATCGGTATTTAAATTTTTCCAGCTGATTTTTTTTTCAATTGCTTTAACTTTAATCTCACGTTGTTCCTGTAGATCCCAGCACAGCCATAAACTGTCCATTTCCAAGTTCTCCAGTACATAATATCTATCTGTACACAGGCAACACATACAGTGAGTCAATAAAGTATTGGCACTTCAATAGTTATGAGATGTACATTCACTGGCGAACATATTTATTGGCACCGTTAACATTCTGGCTTTAATGGAAAGGTCAAAAGTAGACTTTTACATAAATTCGAAATTTTCAATGGGTACTTAATGGGTTAAAGAAAGTTTTCTATCAGTCAAACGGAATTTAAATGAAGCTAATATGTTAACGATATCGGCGCAAAATCACCCCCAAATCTTAAGAAGCTTACTGTGCCAATAAATATGTTCGCCAGTGTATATAAATTAAGGGTTATTTTGTAAATATTATCTTCTTTTTACCTTCTAGCAGTTGGCCCAGGGGCAAGTCAGGAGGAACCCAACAAACCTCAACTACATCCGACATCTTACCGCTTTTCTTTTTATTGGTACGTTTAGTATAACTTTTATTTGTTCGATGCTTTGATGTTCTTTTAACTATCGTCTTTTCTTATTTTTCTTAATTGACGTGTGCTAAAGTCTTCAATAACAGAGTTGCATATTGAGTGACATTTGAGTGTTGGTAAACGCACAAAATGCGTCAATTCTGACAATTGAGAAACTTTCGCAAACTGAAAACGGATAGATTCGAAAAGTTGTGCAATTTGTTATTCACACATCTTTGGGGCATTACAATGTCATTATTTATAATAAGAAATTTAAGTAGTAGTCTAAGCAGAAGTATTTCAGAAAATCTCCTAAATAAAACATGATAAAAATGTGCTTTACATAAATTAAAAGTGCAGTTATCATTTATGTAAGACTTCTATACTAAAAGTATAAAAGACAATAGACAACTCAATTTAGTTTAGATCAATTGAAGTCTATGAAAAACGCCCCTACAATTCGCACACACTTCAAAACTCAGGGGAAAATTCAGGAGCACGAAGAAGAAGAAGTTAATAGAGTGAGTGTGATTATTATTATTGGGAACAATACAATGATGATCTCTTTTTTTTTTGGAATTGAGTTGAATTGAATTGAAAACCCATTTGATGGCACACTTTTGTTTGGCGACAAACGGAAAATGTGAAAATTGTTTGGAAATGTGGAAAAGTGGAAAATGGTCCATTAAAAGCGGGCACACTTCTCGGCTCTAATTGCGATTTAAACGTTCGTGTCGAGTGTTCAAAAGTTGTAAATTGAAACAGCAAATACACAATAAATACACACGGTACTACACACGGTACTACACACACACACACACATGGACACTTAGTGCACCCGCTTGATTCTGTTGCTAGTGACAAAAGTCGATTCACAGTCTGCGATTCGAGTCGATTGACACTTAACGCACCTTTCGACCCGCACTTTTTTCTCTCTTTTCGCTTTTCGCTTTCCTCTCTTCAGGTTTCCCTTTAGGAACCCGCCGCCCGCTTGAAACGCCGTCCACGCACGCGTGCCTCGACGCTTATCGCCCTGGACATCGATTCGCTGGCGAAACAGTTGCAAAAACTGACAACACGAACAACTGGCGAAAACAATGGAAACAGGCAAAAACAAAAACAGAAAGTATACGTAGCATCGACTCCCGAAGGACCTGGGACGTAAGGGGCGGCCGTTGTTGGTCCTGCATGATCCTGTCTGCTGTGGACTGTCTGCATTCGTCAGGAAGTCAACGTCAGGCCGTCCAAATTTCTAAACATGTGCAAAAACACAAATAGAATCTCACTCGACATAAAGTTACCCTGTAATGTCCTCAATAATTTATATAACACAATGTTTTCTTTTTGAAATACATCTGTCTCTATTATATTTTAAATAGCTCGATAAGTTGTTTTAAGAATGTCATGAAATTTTAGGTATACAAATCTAACATTCTTATTTAAACATTTACGAAATTTCATGACTCTAGCTTTAATATTCAAACTGTAATATGTTTTTTAAATTTTTAAAAATCTTAATGAAAAACATATTCGAGGATGCCACAGAAATCGCTTTCGCTTGAATTTCACTTAAATTTCATAAAAAAAACGTTTTGAACATTTTTCCGAGTCTATGCAACATCATAAATATTGGGAGCTGCTTTATAGTTGTTTATAGTTTTAAATTCAAATTTAAAGTTTATTTAAATCAAATCCTACAAATTAAAAATTGCCTAAAACATAAAAAAAAATTAAAATTTAACTAAGATAAAATATACATTTTTCCTTAAATATTTTTAGCAAGCAGTTATATTTGAAGTTGTTTTTTGTCATCTTAATGCATTTGTAGAAAAATTGGGAAATTTTAGGATTACATAGAGAACGATCATAAAAACAACCACATATCATTTTATAGCTTTAAATATTTGAATTAAAAAGTTTATTAGCTCAAATTTATTTGATTTTAAAAATTTCAACTATAAATAAAAACCAGAAAATTGAAAAAAAAAAAGCATTTACAATCTTGTTTTTATAAATTTACAACAAACTTCTGTTTTAAATAAAGAAAGACATTAATGAATGTTAAAGTCAGGTCACCTTTTTCACTCTTCTCGATTACAGGGTATTATATGCAGGGCGTTCTCGCGAGTTGCAACAATGTAGCCTGAACCGTTATGTTGTCATGTCACGAGTGTCCTTTTGATTGGCATGTCCTGTTCGAATTCGTATTCGTATTCGAATTTGAATTTGTGCGGGTTGTATCACTAATAATGCCCAAATTTGAGAGACATTTGAATATGGACGAGCGTCAAGGCGCTAAGTATGCATGTCCAAGTCTCAGAGGATCACAGGATCCTACATCCTCGATGCCGATCCAAGGCTCTAACAAGCCGTGTCCTTCAACGAACTCAGCTCAATTCAAAACAAGGATCAGACTTCACAAACTTCACCTGTTAACTGCGTGCCATCAATTCTGCGAGAACTGTTAAACAACCTGTCGTCTGTTTTGTTTCTTTCGTTTTTGACCCACAATTATGTGACGCATCCCGCACTCGAAATGTCGAAAGAAAAAGAAAAGACAGACCGAATTGAATACAGGGTATAACATGTTATTTGCAGCTCCAACCACTCATCATCATGGCCAGAACTCGACAGCAGGTGTAAAGGTCACAACAACCTGGCTCAACGACCTATCGACCAATTGACCAGTTGACCAATTGACCAGTTGCTCAATTGATCAATTGACCCTAGCTGGAAAGTAAAACATATTTCAAAACAACAGCTGAAAATACAATCATTAGACAAGTGTAAAAGACTTTAATTCAGGAAAAGATTCCAAAGTACAAAAGTTATAAACAATTTAGTTTTAGTTGACAAATTTTGATTAAATTTTTAGTTAAAAGACAATGTGTTATTTTGTAAGAAAATCAAACTTAGGATAATAAAGATATATAAATAAAGCATAGGAATTATGTAATTATTTTGTAACCGATATATTGAAAAATAAATGGCTCGTTAAAGTAAATAAAATTGAGTCCATGATAAACAAACACTTAAATATAATACAAATTTAAGTTTTTTTATACTATAAACAAAGAAAAATTGCCTTAAAAAGCTGAGTTATTAAATTAAAAATAGAAGAAAAAGAATGACAAAAATTCATTTGAATTTGTCTCCAAATGCATCAGTTTGTTTGAAAATTATTGCAATCAATCTTACATATCTGAAATAGTCACTTCAATTATATATTATATATATTCTATTCAATTGAATCCCTGTACTCTCTAAATTCATATAAATACTTCAGTTACTTAAAAGACAAGTAAACTAGAAAATTCAATTTTTTTAAATTAATAAAAACTTTAATTGAACTGTTGTCAGTGATATCTAGAAAAATGTAGACAGAGAAAAATGAAAATCAATCAAAGAAACTTGTCTATATCTATACATAAGTTACTTAAGATATCGAACTACAAATTGAAATTTAAACTTTTTCTTAATTAATTAAAATTTTAATTGAACTGTTGTCTGTGATATCTAGAAAAATGGAGAGCCTTAAATTTTTTCGAAAAATGATAATCAATCAAAGGAAAACTTTGTGTGATCTTCGCGCGCTGATCTGCATATGTCTTTTATGCATAAAGTATGTATGTGAATAATTCCAATAGAGAATCACGTATATCATCATCATGCATCATCGGGTTGCCATAATTGCTCAGATACCATTTTTGCAGACACCTTTTCTGTAAAGCAAAGACAGATAGAGAGAGAGACAGAGGGACACAGAGAAAGAGAGGAAAGACAATTGATAAATGTGGCACATCATTGTGCGCATATCATTAATGCAAATCTATGGGCCTGGATTCAAGACCGTTTTTTTGCACTACCCTTCGACTGTCATGTCACTGAAAAATATTATTATAACAATTGCAAGCTGTCGAACTAGAAATCTAAAGATCACGTAGGAAGCAAAGAAAAGGGGAGAGATACTCGTACTTTCCATGATCTTTGCTACAGTTCATTAAGTGCGGCTCACTTGACAGAGAAAAACCCTTTCGATAGGATTTGCGGGCAGAGCCGTGAGAGAAAAGAAAACAGCTTACCCCTGCCCCTTACCCCTCTGAAAAATGCAAACGCTTGAAGTGCGCAAAAATCTAAATGACGTCAGTCAGAGATGAGAGCGATGGATTAAAAATTTGAATCCTTTGCAATTTTCCGCATTTGCGCTAATGAAGAAAATGCACGTAGCTCAACGCCTTGCAAGAACAAGAAGAAAAATGAATACAAAATAATATAAAAGGAAAGGGGTTACCCATAGATAACCCCCAATGTGATCGAGGGTGACATTTCATTTTTTTCGAATTGATTTCGCAAACAAATTTACAATGCACTTTTAAAAAAAAGGAGAAAAAAATGTGAAGTGCTGGGAGACAATCGGACACTACACTATACAGTAGGGTGTCAGTAGGGTTGCACGATTGCAGGGTTGTCGTGTGCTACGCTTCGTTGACCCTGCATATGGCCGAGTCTGAGCCGATGGGCCTGACTAAGCGACCTTTAGCGAGACTTTAACTATTTTGCATAGACGGAGCACAAATTTGGGCAGCTGTTTGCTAAAAACAATGTGCTAAAAAAAGCAATATTAGGAAATGTTACAGTTGAGAGAACTGTAAGAGACCCTGTACTTGATCTTAAAAAGCAACTTTTGGTAATAATTAAAAAAATCTAATGATACAATCCAAATTGGTTAAATACATATTTTTTAGCCCGACTCTGTTAAAATTTAGCTAAAATTCTGAATATCTTCCGATTTGTATATTTCTAAAATTCTGAATAACTTCCGATTTGATTATCAGATCTTAAAGAAATTTTCAGGACACATCAGGATCACAATACTTATCATGTGTTCCAATTTTCAAGAACCTAGCTTGAACTTTGTTCTTGTAATTAGTTTTTTAACGATTTGCGAAGGCGTAAGGAAACGCTGAAAGTTTTTAAAACAAAATTAATATGTTTAGAATACACGGGAATCAACAATTTATTTAAGTAGTCTTGATAGACTGTTTGTACTTTATTTAATACAGGGTCTAAAAAGCAGAGTTATTTAATGTGATATGATATGACTTGCTGAGAATACAGAGAAGTCTACATACGCAAATACCAAGTTTGGGTCTTTGTTTTAAATCTAATAGACCGTTTGTATACTTTTTAAGTGCAGGGTCTATGAAATAGAAAGACTTGATATGATATAATATATGTAAATATGCTTAGTATACACCGAAACCCACATAACATACACACAAAGTTTTCTGGCTCACATTTTTTCCTCTTGCAATTTAAGTACAGGGTTTAAGAATTAGAGGGAAGCCTGCTCTTCAGAAAAGGTAGGTAGGAGTACTCGTAATTGGAGTTGATGTTGAAGTCGACACTGCCAAGAGCCAAGAGCCGAAAGGCAAGAGGCAAAAACGACGACGGCCAAAAATCAAATATCATATATCAACTTACATATCACAACAAGATGGGAAAAACAAAAACAGTGGACGTGTCGTCTAGGGAGTTTCCATTACCATTTTCACGATTTCTATTAACATTTCCACATTTCCATAACCAACATTTTCATTTGCATCTTTCCATTACATGCGCTCACACCTTTCGCGCGCCAAAGAGGCTCAGAGAAGGAGAAAGGGAGGAGGGAAAAGAGCGAAACGTAGGACGACAGCTGCCTGGGGAGGAGGACACTGAGACGAAGACTGAGCACCCAGAAACGAAATCAGAATCTGACTCAGAGCCCGGAGACATATGCAAATGCCATTTATGCAAATCTCACACGACATATGATAGTTTATACATATATATATATAGTTTTTTTTCCCTCATTCGTACGTTTCATTATGAGTTATTGAACTATTGGCAGTCTAAGCAAATATAAATTGAGCAATAAATTTGAAAGGGTTCGATTTCGGGCGTCAGAATCAACATCGAGACGCGCCCTCTTTTCCAAATTAAAAAAAAAAAGTAAAAGAAAATCTACTCCCCTCTCATTCTCTCTCTCTGACTTTCTGTTTTCCCGACATCGATACGCGTGAGTTTTTCCTACTTGCTACTTATTTATTTCTTAGTTGCTTAGTTGTTCTTTCCCAAGTTTGTTTTTGTGTACTTAAGATCGTTCCAACTATGTACATCGAGTACATCGTGACAACATGTGACATGACTCAGTCAAAAAATAAACAAAAAGTGCAACTTAGATGACAATTAGCGATAAGTCCGCGATAAGGCCTAAAAGTAGCGCTATGGTCAGGCTAAAAGGTCTCTCCCTCTCCCTTGGGGACTCCATTCGGTTCGGGCCAATTAGATGAGTTAGTCGCCCGTTTGATGCGCCCAAATTGAGGTTGCAACTTGCAACTCAAAACTCAAAACTCAAAACTGGGTAAACGTCCACGTGACCATCGCAGCTGACAGTCCACTCCAAATTTAGTTAAGACCCCCGACAAGTTCTTGCTTAGTCCAGTGGAAACTATTAAAAATTTGGAGTCTTATTGGAAATACAATCTATCTTCCTTTAAACTTGTGAAGTACTTTTTAAAAACAGATTTATTAATAATATTTTCTCATCATACTTATTTACGATTTTACGATATAACATCGATTTCCTTATGAAATTGGACATAATAAAACATAATTTTTAACAAAAAAAAATTTATTTCAAATAAATGTATATACATATTAGATAATCATTAACTTCATCAATTTTCTTGATTGAATAATATAAACAATTTGAATGTATTTTAAGTTAAATTTCATTAAACTTTATCAAAATTGAATACAGCCTTCAGAAGTTAAATTCAATCAAGATCTTAGGAAAGGCAACAAACTTGTTACTTTTTCATCGATTGTTCCTACAAGAACTATAAGATATAGTAAGCCGATCGAATCAGTTTCAATATATGTGTTTTCTATCAAAAAATGACACAGATATACCAAATTACAGTCGTGTAGCTCCACTGAGAGCTGAGTTCGCATAGGTTGTATACCATACGGATATTGTACAAAAAATTCACAAATTTGTATAACTGTATAAGTAGTTATGACAATCACACGATGTTATACTAAATAAGCAACTGATTTGACTTAATTTTGGTTTGCTTTAAGTCTATACCAAATTTAACGAAGCTAGCTTAAAAACTGGGCTAATACCACCTGGAAAAATGAAACAGTTGTAAGCTAAAACTTGAATACTTATCCAAACGAAATGCAGTCAAAAAATAAGCTACGATAATAAGAAGAAATTGTATTTGAAATAAAACAGCTTCTAGCAGTTGCTTATGTCAGTTTGAGTTGGGATTAAAGACACAGTGGAACGGATATTGTCTATCTTAGATCTGAGATCTTTCGAACAATGCGGCTGATTCTAAGCCAACTACAAATGTATCTGCAAATCTATGTATCTATGCAAAATGCGTCTGTAAGCAAAGTTCATCCGCACAGCTGCAGTTCGGGCCAGGATATCGCAAAGAAAAGGATTCTTAGCACCTTTCCTCCTGGGGCATCGTTTGTCGAGCAAGATTGTCGCAAGATTGTCACAAGCTGTTGCAATACGAAAGCAACATTTCAATGAGGCTTAGCCAAAGGATTAGAATTAGAATATGTCCAGATCAGCGGACAAATCTGAATGGAATGGAATGAATGAATGTGAATACGAATGAATGAATGTGAATATAAGCATTGCCACACGCACAGGCTCAGCCTGTTTGTGCTAATGAGCAGGTAGTTTTCTTTGCCAGCTCAAAAGGATCGTAAATCAATAGAAAACCCGAACAGTAGGCGTAGTTAATCCTTTCGACACTTAATTAGTCCAGCCACACCTGACGAGCCCTGGGACAGTCTGACGACTCCTACGGCCATTCAAATCGACATTTGTCACTGGCAATCTTTAAATAACCAACCAAGCAGTCGACATACCAAATTTCATCACTTTACGCAGCTTAAACTCCTTTTAAACACACACAATTAAACCAATTCGAAAATTCTTTTGAAGCAGTTCTAGAACGTTTGGGAGCGAGATTTTAAAATGCTTTGAGCTTTGAAATTATATTCTTGAAATGTAGCAAATTTCAGCAGCATAACGTAA
Source organism: Drosophila recens (assembly GCA_037043495.1). Taxonomy (NCBI): domain Eukaryota; kingdom Metazoa; phylum Arthropoda; class Insecta; order Diptera; family Drosophilidae; genus Drosophila; species Drosophila recens. The sequence goes on from JBAMBJ010004480.1 coordinate 72,659, forward strand.
ATCGAACCCAAGTTATGACTCATTTGATACATACTTGCTAGGAAAATATCTATGTACTCAATACATATACATAGTTGGAATCAATCATTCTAGTTTGTTTTAAAATTTCAGCAGCATGGCGTTTAAAATGGCCGAGTTATGACAGTTTTTAACCCAAGTATTCTAAATTTGACTTGAAAAATCTTATTTTTTTTCATTTATTTTATTTAAAAGGCACATTGGAATAAAGTTGGTAACAAACTTAAAGACAATTAAGTTTATTGATGATTCTAACGAGAGCGCGACGCAGTTGCGCATCTTGAACGGCCTTCAATAATGGACACACCATCGGCGAATCTACCGAAGAGTTCGCATCCTCCCCTGAACCATCTTTATCTTTTTTTTCGGTCTCGGATTTCTTCTCATCATTTTTCGTCTCATCGCTTTGCTTTTTTTTGGATTGTTGCTCTTTGGTTTGATTGTCAATCAATTGCTTTCCCTCAGATTCCTTCTTCTCGGGCTTGACGATCTTCACTTCCTCTATCTTCTCGCTAACCTGAAGTTGTTCGATCTGCGTTTGTTTCACTTCGCGCTTTATAGCCTTGCGTTCCAATTTGCTCAGTTTGTTGTTTTGCTTTTTGGAATTGCGCTGTTGATTATTGCCAAATGGTTGAATGGACTCCGGTTCTTTGGGAATCGAGTCGAGAATTAAAGCATCTATTTTGCCTCGCTTCTGTTTTGGTGCAGACTTCGGAGTGTGTTTAGAGTTACCTGGTTTTTTGGCTACCTGTTCTTTTAATGGAGCTATAGGATCTTCTTTTGGTGCAGTTATTGCTTGAATGACGGTTGATTGAGTTGGTTGATCTATAGAAATAATTTTTGGAGCAGTTGTTAGTTGATTGGCGTTTGATTGAATTGGTTTATCTATAGATATAATTTTGAAAGCAGTTGTTGTCTTGAAAGTATCTTGTTTTGGAGCAGTTGTTGCTTTATTGACGATTGATTGAATTGGTTGATCTATAGAAATAATTTTTGGAGCAGTTGTTGCCTTAAAAGTATCTTGAATAGTTGTTGCTTGATTGATCGATGATGATGGTATATCTATGGATACATTTGGAGTTTTTGAAGCAGCTTTCGTCTTTTTCTCTTGATTAATTGTTTCTTGATTGACAGTTGATTGAAATGGTTTATCTATAGATATGATTGGAGTTTCTGTTACAGCTGTATTCTTGATAATATCTTGACTAGTTATTTCCGGATTGACGGCTGATTGAAATGGCTTATCTATAGAAATATTTGAAGTTTTTAAATCAGTTGTCTTCAAAATATCTTGATTTGTTGTTTGATTGACGGTTGATTGAAATACCTGCACTGGTTTAACTATGGATGTGCTTGAAGCAGTTGTGATCTTAAAATTATCTTGACTATTGCTTGCTTGATTGATGTGTGATTGAGGGACATGCGTAGCTTTATCTTTGGAATTATTTGGAGCAGCTGAAGTCTTCACAGTTTCTTGACTAGTGGTAGTGGTCTGATTGATGCTTGATTGAGCACTTGGGATTTTGGAATATTCTTGATTAATCTGTTTTTGATTGATGTTTGATTGAGATGCCGGAGTGGGTTCATCTTTGGACATATTCTGAGTTGCTGTGGGCTGAATTGTTTTCTGTTTGGATGATGAAGAACTTCCTGGATTCTCCGGAGTTATCGGAATAGCTGTTGAAAATAGAACTTGCTTTTTAACAGCTTTTGGTTTTCTTACAGTTGGTTGGGCCAGAGCCTTTGATATAATCTCTTTAAATGTTTTCGGTTTCGAAATGTTTTCAGTCTCTGTGGTTTCGTTCAGTGTAGCTAAATTGGAATTTAATAGGGATTCCCCTTTAGCAGTTTCTGCAGCAGTTAAATTAAAATTTGTTGGAGAGATTTTTGGTTTATCTACGGAATTTAAATGCGAGTCTAAAGGGACTTTCCCCAGAATTACTTGAGCTAATTTGGAGTCTTCAGCTGGACAAGCATCCGGTAGATCGTCTTCGATTATTTCGGAAGCACGTGCAACAACAATTTCTGGTTCTGAGTTCTCTTTGATTGCCAAATTGATTGTTTTTGGTTCATTTTGAAGCTGAGGCTTTTCTTCAGAAAGATTTATACTTTCGCGAGATAGCTGGGTCGGTGATGGAGCTACCTCTGCTCTTTTCTGTATCTTTATTTTCGTATTTTCTTGAGCAAACTTCGATGTTTGTGGTGGAATCTTTGCCGAATCTTCCGGAGCAGAAAACTTACGCATCGATCTGAAGTTCTCTTGTATAGCATGATCAGGATTATGTGTTTTGGATTTTGTCGAGAGCAAACGTACAACTTCAACAATTGTTGAATTATTATTGTTATTGTTATTGTTATTGTTATTGTTATTGTTTATATCGCATTTGCCATCGGCTCTTATGGCATCCAACTTGAAGAGATTGTGTTCAATGGATTGATGATTCACAATTCGCCTTGGGGCTCGAAATTGTTCCATATCTTTGGTTGGTTTTGTTGGCTCCATATTCGAAATTTGTTTAGCATTTTTCTCCATTTCAATGACAACAACTTCTTCCTGCTTTGATTTACGATCTGTTGTTTGTGCTGAATATTCCAGCAAAGTTGATGGATTGATTACATTAAATGCTTTAAAGCCTGGCGTCAATTGTTCCACTGATGTTTTACGATTTTCGGCATTTTTGTTCTGTGCAGCTTCAATTGAAGCTGTACGAATTTTAAGCTCTAAAGATTCCACAGAAGTTGTAGGAATTTCCAGTGCCCTAGGCTGTGAAGGCTCCACAGGAATTAAATGATTTTCGGGAGCCTTAAACTCAACAGTTTCAACTGAAGTTGTTAGATTTTCGGACGCCTTAGGCTCTGATGATTCCACGGAAATTGTAAAAAGTTCAAGAGGCTTAAGCTTTAAAGGTTCCACATGAGATTCATGACTTTCGGGAGGCTCAAGCTCGAAAGATTCAACTGAAGTTGATCGATCTTCAGTAGCCTTGAGCTGTAAAGGTTCCTCTAAAGCTGAATAGTTTTCGGGACCCTCAAGCTGTGTATGATAAACAAAAAAACAATAAATTAATAAAAAATTATTAAATAAAATTTAAAGTAAATTAATAATAATAAAATTAATAATTAAAGACATCAAAACTGTTGTTTTAATAGTATTTTTTAAGATTTGTGAGGCCGAAATATTCTTATAAAATATTCTGAAAGCAGTTAAATTTTCGAAAGTCTCAGTCTACTATAATTGAAGATCCTAGCTCTTATGATGTAAATGCTAGATCTTTAGTGACTTAATGGAGCGAAAAAATATTAAAAAAAAAAAACTTAATACGCGTGGAATTTAGAGGAAGTTGACAAGAAATAAATATGCAATTTTTATACAATATTAAACCAGAGATAATAAATACAGTCGAGCTTCCCAAACTCGAATCACCATTATCCAAAGAGAAGGTTCGAGCTAAATATATATTTGACTTATAGAGTTATTCTTCTTAAGTTTATTAATTTTACTGCCTCTCATTTAGCCCGAGTTAGAGGGAAATTCGAGTTATAGAAGTTCGAGTTATGGAAGTTCAACTGTTTTTCTGAATGAAATTATGATATTTTCTTACCATATCCTGAGTTTCACAAATATCCAGATTCTCCAGATCCAGATCGCTATTCAAAGTTTCCTGAAATTCAATAAAAAAACAAATTTCAATCGAAATCCAAAATCGTTTCTCTAATATTTACCGGTTCAGTTTGCGACTTGGGTTCTTCCCAATTCTCCTGATCTCCTTTTTGATGCGATTCCGTTTCGGGATTCTCTTTAAAGCTAAGATCGTTCAGCGGTTGTCCGTTAATCGATACTTTCTGTGTCATATCGGGCTTATCGGTGCCGCGCTGTCGATAGATGGTAATGATGAGCTTGATCGGAGTCCGGGTTATATAGACCTCCGATGCCGAGGATATATCGATCTCAATGATGCTCGGATCGCATAAATCTCGCAGTGCGTCGACACTGATGATTGTGGGCGTCACCGCCTGATGGGTAACATGTTGTTGTTGTGGTTGTTGTTGTGGCTGTTGTGGTGGCATAAGTCGGACTTGTTGTAGCTGTAGCTGCATCTGTGGCTGTGGCTGTGTTGGCAACTCTGGCACCTGATAAGGATAGGGTTGCATCTCATACGGCTGATAATAGGTGGCGCCCGTTTGCAACTCCTGTGCTTGTTGCCCAATTTGAACAGTTTGTGGTTGTGGTACGACATTTTGGATGATTTGTTGTGGATATGCCTGATATTCGTACTGTGTTGCAGGGTTGCCACCCAACTGCGTCGCATAGTTGTAGGGTTGATAGTAAAAAGTCGGCTGTGCTTGTGGCTCACTTACGATTGCCGTAGATTGTTGCCCTATATAATTACTATATGTGTAAACTTGAGAATTATTTAAAGTGGCATTATATTGTACTCCATCAATCGCCTGTTGTTCTGCTCCTCCTGCTCCTGCTCCTCCAACTTCTAATTCCTCTTCTTCCGTTTCTGCCTCTTGTTGGCTCTCGTACGCTTGCAAATTCAACGTTTGTGCATTGTACCAGGTGCCATTGTGGAAAACACCTGTGATCGGTATAGCTCCCCCACCATTATTCACTTGCACTTGCGCCACTTGCACTGAATTGTCGCCTGCCACATGCTGCACGTAATTTTGCGGCTCGAATACTTGCTGATTCTGCGTTTCGTACTTTTGACTCGAGAATTTTCGCATTTTCTTCAAAAAACGGGGACACGTCTCAAAATTAAAATGCTCAACAAAACAAATGTTCACTGTCAAAAATTACAGAGAAAGAGAAAGAGAGAGAGAGTGGGAGAGTGAGTTGACAATTGACGGATTTGTCACGCGTCAAACTTGCAAGGGAGTTGCCAAACTGTTCAAAAGTTGCCAGCTAGAACTTTATTCACGCTGACGTTGACCAATACTGGCCGGTGACAGCATACAAAGCTTGAGACGAAATCAACTTCGTATTTATCTTGTATTGACTACTTTTATCGTGAATTCGTTTTGTTAACATTTGATTATATTGATCGACTAACAGATACCCTGCAATTTATAGACAAAATTAGAAAAGTTGAGAGAACTTGCCATGACAATTTATAATTTTACTTATACATACTTTATTCAAAACAAATATAAAGAATGCTTTTAGAGAGTATTAAAGTCCTTTCAAAAATTGATCAAACATAATTTTTCTTATTTTTATTCAAAATATATGCAAATCGAACATTTAGAGATGATATTTTTGTTTAGAAAAAAGAGACTTACATTTTTCAACGAACATTTTTGTATGTACATGTAAATATTAACATCATTACGAAAGTTGGAATTCAAGCTCCTTATATTTTTGAATGCTCATTATCCACATATTCAAAGAGTTTTCCAAGAGCAAATGTGTTTAAAAGAATGAAACTGCAACTCTGAACTTCTGGTATTGTCTATTGTAGGGTCACAACGGAGTTGGATAAATATATAAGACACGGTCAGGGCAGAGGTAAAGGTAGAGATAAAAGAACCAAGGGCATAACCAGAGGCCATGGATAACACCGGGGGCTAATCTGCGAAATGACAATAACAAACGCCTCAAAAAAGACAAAAAAAATAGAAAAACGCTAAACGTTTAGCGGCATTTGCATATTTAATTGTTAAGAAAATTACCTAAAAATGTTTTTTTTTTTTTGAAAAGAAAATCAAATTCTTACGTGGAAAAGGGGTTTTTAGCGTGGAAAAGAAAGACTGAAAGGGAGGAAAAGGGGCAAACATTAATGTTATTGTTGATGCACATAAATTCAAGGTGGAAATTCAAATTGCCGGCCGTCGCGATGTCGCGTCGCGTCTTTTCTGGCGATCGCGCTTTTCCGACCGCAAAAGTCACCCCCTTTTCTCCTTACCGAGCAAATGCAAATGAGCAAATCGAAAGTAAGGTAAGAAACTGTTAGAGGTCGGAGAGTAAGAGGTCCAAGAACGGGACACGCACATCAAACGTCAGAAATGTCGCATCCATCGGTGGAAGTTTGTCAAACATTTGACAGGGAAGGCGATCAGGTTCCCTTCGGTCTTTCTAAGAACTCCCGAACCAAAAATTAATGCATGCCCGTAATTAAATTTGAATAAAATTTAAAGTTTATTGAGTATAGCGTCTAACCCCTTTTTTTCTTAGTCTTTTCACCTTCCCTCTTTGACATTTGCCTAAAGTTGCGTAATTGATTAGCCTGCGGCATAAAAACAAGCTGGATTTCATCATGGGATCCGAATTCCTAGCCATCATCTAGAGAATAACGCTACTCAACACTGAATTTAGCTAGAATTTTTGGGTGCTGTACTTAAAAAGGACAAAGTTTTCTTAATACAAGTGTCCTCCACGAATATCTTAAGATTTTAAATTAGTTATTTTTTCAAATTTCAGCAAATTAATAATTTAAAAATAAATTGGAATCAATTTTAATATTAGCTGTTCTTCGATTTTTAGCTGCTTTTCTAACTTTTTAACTAAAAACCAAATCCACATTTTTTTATAACAAAAAATCAAATATTACGGTAGAACTTTTCATTAAACTTGGTTTTTTCCACACGTTTTAGAGGTGAGCTTGCATTTGTTTGACATTACTCAAGAATGCCTTGGGATTTATTTCCGAAAAAGAGTGTCAGCATTTTAATTGATATCAAAATGTTGCTACGAATTTCCGACTGGATTTTACTACTAATAAGTAAGCTAAATTGCCATCGTTTTTGTACACCATATATTATAATTATATGTTATTTAGTGAATTCACTGCGTGCCCTTATTTGGTTTCAAATGAGGGTCAACGATTCCAATGAATTTAGGGGCAATCTGTCGGATCTGTTGATGGAGTCTAATTTGGACTGGCAGCGAGTTCAGCTCTGCAATGTCACCCAAACTTTCTTTGTGAATTGTACAGATACTTACTAAGAACATTTCGGATGTGACAATTAAAAAAATATTTAAAATAAATTGTTACTTCGAAAAATTATTTTTTAAATATAAACTTGGGGTAAGAAGTAAAACCGCCTAATAACCATAAATAATTAAAGCGATATTTATTTAGCTAGAAAAAAATACAATACAATACAAAAATAAAGTTAAAAACTTGATTTTTTATTTAGAATTTAAAATATTATTAGATACATGCAATTTTAAATTAATAACTGAAAAGAAAAAGTTTTTTTTTAAGTCTTATTATTTAATATGTTATTTATGAACCTGTTATAAATGGATATTTTTAAATTTGTTTACTAATTATAAGTACAATAAAAGAAAAATACGAAATGGAATGAAAAAATTATCTAAAAGTAAAAGAATCCATTTTTTTGGATAAACTCGAAACTTTTCAGAAAACTAAAATAAAAAACATTCCATTGCCAATAAAAATAGAATTATTCTCCTTAAACAGCTTCATTGAACTCATCTTCCCACAAATATATTTTGTTGAAATTTGGTAGACCTACTTCTTGAGTCTTTAGAGTCATAATAAGTCAGAATCAAGCAGATCGAGCCACTATATCATTTCGATTTATAATTATAGTAAAACATTTGCCTAAGGATTAACACAAATATTATTTATATTTCCATTTTAAAAGATAGAGCGCTATAAATTTAACTGTAGCATAACATTTGCCTAAGGATTTACAGGAGTTTGATGTAAATGTTGAAAGTCATTTTGATTTATACCATTTTCGTCTAGTTACTGACAGTTGGGAACCCCCAGGACGACCTTATTTAAACCGAATCGAAAGTGTTCCATTGAAATTTTTGCAATTTTACAGTGAGTGTGTGTGTGTGTTTATTTGCAAAGTTTTTGGGTTCGAGATCAACCCTTTAATGGGTTGTTGTGGCCCCTTCTTTTTCATTTCCCAGTGAGGTCGGTGAGGTTGTCAGCTGATTTTAAACGTATTATCCCATGACCGCTTTAACCCATTGTCTATTGCCTAATTTGCGGTTAAATTTTTGATTTTGCCACAATGATTTCATTTCTCGAAATTCACAATTCACAATTTCGCTAGACAGATTGAGATTTATGTGTTGTGTTTGTGCCAATAAATCTTTGAAGAGTGTGCGAAAACTTTTTGGCGCGCTGTGCAGCGAGAAGGAAAAATTCAATAAAATAAGAGAAAGAAATCAACAAAGAAAGAGACGACTGAAAAGAACGAGAAAATAAGTGTGTAGACTTAAGATTCACTAAATGAATTTCAACGAATAATACTAAGAAAAAAACAAAGCTAAAAAGCATATAATAAAATAAAAAAAAAAAAAATAGACATGTTTAACAGGAAATAAAAATTAGAAAACCCAAATTGGGAAAGCAAAAGTTAGAAAACGCCGAAATTAAAAAAAAAAATTAATAAAAATCAAGTGATTTTTAAGGAATTCCAACTTAGATTAATATTTTGGGAAGATAACATATATTTTGAATTAAATATTTTTGATTACGGCTTTGGACTTCTCTTTTTTGACTTTATTTAAAAAAAAAACGACGTAAAGGATCTACTGAAAAAAAAAAACAAAATTGTTTGTCGGAATATTTATTAAAAAACTACTTTGCATCAAAAAAAAATTGCTACTTAAATGGGATGAATTTTTCGAAAATGTTGATTTTTCTCAGAATGCTTTTGATATTTGAGTTTTTTTTTTGCTCAGAATTTCCAAATTTCTGCATCCATTTGTTTAACTTTATTTTGGTGGCATTTAATTTTATTTTTGATTTATTTTATTTTATTTTTTTGCAATTCTTATAAAAATATTCGAAACTTGTATGAGGTATCGTGTAGAGTAGATTCGAGCATTTTTCATGCAACCTACGATTATATGAAGCATTTATCATAGGAACGGTTGGGTTTATCAACGCTTACAGATCTGCTAATGACGTCTGCAGAAAATCAATTAAATACGAGAGAAACAAAAAAAAAGAAGGAAACACAAATATAGCTAAAATGTTTACATGTAATGACCCCGAAATTGAAACTGAAGCACTGACCCCTTGGGAGACGAATGTGGCAGCAACCCTCAAAGCTAGGTTCAAGGATCACGAGGTCATACCATAGACCATAATGATAAACTGTCAAAAGTGCAGGACATAGATGCATATCAAACAATTGCAGACCAACAACATCAACAACAACCACCGACAACCCACGCGTCTGTCACATTAACACGGCTCGAAACATTTGCTCGGACAAATTTCGAGAGCGGGTTGGGGGAGGCGTTGCTGCTGTTTTCATGTCGATTGGAAACTTTATGACATTGTTTTTTTATTTTTCGAAAATTTCACCCGCTTTTTTATACCTTTTTTGCCATCGGGTTAATTTCGGTTTGCCTTTAATTTTGTTTTTACGACTCGACGTTGACAGTTTTCAATTTGGTTTACAACAAAGTTGGTCAATATGGTTGGTTTTGTGTGGCATGTTGCATTGTCATTTGTGAGTCGCGGTCAGGAAGTCAGCAACTTGCTTTAATTTCAGTCTACACTTTAATTACTGATCGAGATTGGCATCAATTCAACCAATGATCATTAGCCCAAAATAGTCATAAAATCAAAGTCAAGTTGAGGGTGGATATATATAGAAATATTATAAGCTTAAACAAAATTGTATACCTAAGTTCACTGTTGCAGATTTAACTTATCTACAAATTTTTTAGATTAAAGAAAAATATTAAAAAAATCACACAAAAATAAAAATGGTTTTAATTTTTTTTCTGTATCCAAGTCCTTTCAAATCTTAAAATCTTCTTCTCAATATTTCTTAATATTTATTTCGAACTTATGGAATTTATTGGATGTTATTTTTTATCCTTTCAGTTAAAATTAAAATACAAATATAATTACTAAATGTGACTTTAATTTTTACATTAAAGTTGACAATAAATAAATAAATAAAATAAATAAATAAGATGCTAAAAAAACAATCCATTTTTTATTTAAATACGACTTTAACAGAGACACAGAAAAGAAAATAAAATACTTTCTGTTTTTTAAAAACCATTTAGTTCTTGACGCATTTTTTTGACAACAGTCTTAAAATTATTTTTTTTTTTACAAGAATTTTTCACAAAATAAATGTATTAAAACAAAAATCATACTATTATTTTCATCTTTATAATAATCTTTTAATCAAAAGATTTCGGAAAACTTTAACAAAGTTGGAAGAGTTGGATCTGAAATAGATCAGGGGTGGATTTCTGCTCTTCATTATTAAGATACAATTGGCACAGCTGAGTTTTCGAAAATCCATAGTTATTATTGTATAGTGAGCTGATTTATGGTGACAACTCAATTTCTTGAAGCTGACCAAAGCTGTTTACACCAAATTTATGTCACAAAATCAATTGTCCGACACAAAGCAATAAAAACAAGGTGGAAAGGGAAGGGAGGAAGGTAGGGAGGGAGGTAGGTAGGTCCTGATTGCATCCTGTAATGGGAATGCGCCTCGAAAGGGGTCAGTAAATATCTCTCTCTCTTTCTCTCTGTCCTCGGATCGGACAATCGAATCTTGAACGCTAATCCTCACGAGTTGCGAGTTGCGAGCGCGTTGCATAATTTTCCAGTTCAGTGAACTTTAGTGAAAAATGTCGCCTTTGCCTGACCCATAGATGATTGTCCTCGTCCATATCCTTGTCCTCATTCTCGTCCTTTACGACATTGACATACATACATAATAATAATAATGAAGAGGTCAGTTTCGCACGCTCTGTTTTTTTTTTCAGTGCCCCATGCAGTTTGTTGTGTTGTTGTTGTTGTTTGTGTTTCTGTTTGTTTATGTTGATTTCGTTAAAGGATTACGAGACCCGCAACATGGGCGCGAACTTTGTGGTCGCCGCTCGTCACTCGCGACCTTCCTTCCTTCCTTCCTATTTTGTTGTTAATGTCCTTCCTTCCAGCTGCGAATTCGTTACGTGTTTCACTTTCATCATCAGTTCAGTTTTTATTCCTGTATGGTTGATTGTCCTGCGCTTGCTTGGCCACAACAATCATTTGTGCCCAGTCACATCCTGTCACATATCCTGTCACATGATAAATGAATTGATTTCTCTGTTTGCCCATTCAGCCCACAACATTCCCAGGCTGCCCAAACGATAAAAAAAAAACAGAAACATAAAAAAACGGGAGCATTACCAAATCTCAACCATAGAAAATCACTTACATGTCACGGAACAACAATCGCATCAAATGATCCGCGAGAATCTAAAAAAAAGGAAGCTGAGAAGCAGCTGTCGCTAGAGAATCAAGTTGGACAGAGAATGTACCTAATAAAGTGGGAGAGAAAAGAAAGAATTGGTTTTTTAATTATGAAAGTAAGGAACTTAAACTAAAATAATAAAGTTGGCATACATTTTAAATAAAAGACAAAAACTTAAATGTTATAAATTAAAATCAATTTTAAATTTTAAAAGATGTTAGAAAAATAGCTTGGCTACATAAGTAAGGATACAAATTCTTGAGTTATTAAAATTAAGAACTTAAATAACATATTTAAAAAAAAAGTCAATAAAATTGGCATACATTTTAAATAAAAAATACAAATATGTATATTAATTTTTATTACATAAGTCATAATAAGGATAGTAAAATTTGAATAAGTTATAATTTAAAAAAATGAGAATATACATATTTACGAAAATTTAATTACATAAGTCAGGGTTTTATTCATTATTATTAGCTATGAAAATTAAGAGCTTAAAAAACATATTCAAAGAATAAAGTTAATACAATTGACATATGTATGTATGTACATACATGAGACATGATTAGAAACAAACAATTCAAAGATTAATTTTTTTTTTTTTAATTAAAAAAAACCAATATGTGAATTTGTTTGTCAAAACAATTACCTGACATACATACATATGTAGCTGTGTAAAGTTTGATAGGTTGCTAGTGACAGAATTAGAGCACTCTCTTCATGCATAAAAACTAGTTGATTACTGATCAAGGCTTTTACGCAAGAGAGCAAAGTTGCTCCCGCTCTCTCAATGCCCGCCAATTGAAATTAGCTAAATTCCAGTTGAAGAGTTCCACAGCAAGAGCAGCAACAATTGCAGCTTCCAATGAGGTTCATCACTTGCCTGCGCTTGCAAACACAATTAAAAGCAATTGTAAAGGGTTACACAATATCTAACGGCATGTAAATGTTAAAAATTTAAAATAAAAAAAAAAACTTTAATGGAAATACGTGCAGTCATGTGAATGAATATAACTTACATGTAATAAAAATCAGCCTTCGTTATGGGACAGAAATGCGGACAAGCGGGACAGGGGTCGAAACGGGAAGACGAAGGTGCGGAGGGGCAAGGGGAGGAGGAGGCTGGCCCGCGGGCTTCGGTTTGACGGACAACCTCAAAAAAGAGAGAGTGAGAGTGTTTCAGAGTTGCATTTTTCCAGGCGCTGCTCTTAATTAATTTCCGTTGTTTATCTTCGAAATGAAATGTAAGAAAAAGAAAAAGGGTTTGCTGCCTTGATTAGCGTTCGTCGTCGTCGTCGTCGTCGTCACTGTTGTTGTTGTCTGTTTTAATCCCATTTAGCGATTGACCGCGCGTTGTGCCACGCCTCAGCAACGCCTCTGCCTGCAAAGATGCTGCCGCTGCCGCTGCTGATGATGACGTCGCTGTCACTGTCGCTGCCGACGTCAGCAGACAACAGACAGCTGTCCTTTGGGTGTTATTTGCGCTAAGATTTCTCCACTACACATTCCATTGTTATGCAGCCGCCTTCTGTGTCTGCCATCGTTTTTCTCATTTCTATTCTCCTTTTTTTTTTGGCATGCGTCGTCTTCGTTTTCGTCTTCGTCATTTGTCGCCTGCAGCTGCCCCGTCGCATTGTTACGCATTCGTGTTATTGTTCAATTTCTGTAAAATGTGCCAATTATGCCAATTATTACCGTTAGCAATTGAGCACAAACGAGAAACGAGCACAACGTTAAAAGCAAAAAAAAAAGAAGACAGCTCAAAAGCGAAATCGAATTCGAAATTCAGCTGCGCAGGATTCAATTCCAACGCGCACATTCCAATGCATTCCAGCGCCCACACACACGCGCACTCACTTACAGCTTTTTTTTATCACGTATTTAACACGCAACCGACCAGTGTTGCAAAAAGCGCTAATTAAACTCCAATTTATACCAAGTTTACACGCACCTAAATCTTACCATGTTGTTCTTATAAAAAATATATATGGTAATCAGCTGTTTTTGTTATCAATTTATTATAAATAAATAAAACAAAAAATACCGATTTAAAAACATGCACTTCTATTGCAAAAACCCATTAATATTTGTTTACAACTTTGGAGTAACAAAACTTAATTTCATTGATACCGCTTTAAGCTGTCGTATAAACTTGGCTCAAGTGCCGTTCAAAGTTCATTTTATATACCGAAAGCACGGTTGCCACAATTGGCGTTTCTGCGCTAAAACTGGCTCTTTTTTTCCTGTTGGCGCAATGGCACTTTATTTTTCGATTTGGCTCTTTTTTTCATCAGTTCAGAATCAGTTTTTTTTATATAGTTTTAGGTTGAAAAATATATATGTAATTTTATTTAATAACATAATCACTAAATTAAGATGAAAATGTGAATATGTTATATTGCTTTAAGTGTTTGTGAATAAAATATTTTTTATTTAATTAAATGCAAAAATCAAATTAACTGCAAAAAAAAGTTTTGGCTCTTTTTTAGTCAATTTGGCTAATTTTTTGTCTGTTTTTGGCTCAATCTGATATTTTTATGTGGCAACCGTGACCGAAAGCGTGACAGCGCACGCGCGGCGTTGCCAGCTGACGCAAAAGCTTGACAAGCAACGTCTGGTAGTTCCATGTCAAAAGAAAAAGGAAACATCATGGCAGGCCATTGAAACGAATAAACGTAAAATAATTTGTCAATTAAGCATCATTTCCATAAAATTGTGTGAAGCAAGTCAAATTGTTGAAGAAAAAAATTAATATAGCCCAAGGTAAGAGAGTGCAGTGAAACTACCCAAAAAAAAAGCTGCAGACACGTTAATTAAAAAAGAGAGATGAGAGCAGGAAAAGTAGTCTAATTATCTACTAAAAGGATTTTCGGTAACGTTTTCCATTGAGAGCGCAGAGTGTAGTGTGTGCAGAGAGCGCAGTCGCGCCTGGGAATTTCTAGGCGAGCCATTGAAGCCCCGCTTCCCCCTTGTTGCCCACTAATAACGCCATCGAATTCTCAATCAATATTTGAGCTAGAATTTTCACTTAAGCCCAACAAAAAAAACAGCAGCACATTTTGAATGGGCATCCAAACAATTTACAACCCCTAGCGTTAAATTTGTTTAAACAACTGTGCAAATAGCGTGTACTCCTGAGCAGGGGGGCAAACATTTTAATTTTTTTTTCCATTTTTTGGTAACATTTTCTCTCAAAAAAATAAAAAAAAAAACCCTAAGCTGGCAATCAAAATACAAACAACAACAAATAGAAAATTGTATTGTAAAAAAGGGAAAAACTCAACTGAAAATGGGGCGGCTTTTATTTGTGCTGTCCAATTTGAAGCACCTGAATTGTCCCCTGAATTGTCCGCACCCCCCGCGGCATCAAAAGCTGACTTTCATTAATTGTGCATTTTGCAACACGATTAATTTTTTTCAAAATCCCTTTCATTTTTTTTTTCTTTTTGTAATCCCTTAACTGTTCACAGTTTCAATTGTTAATTTTTGCGCTTTGTTGCTCCAAATAGAATTTTCCATATCGTTGCACTTGCATAAAAACTTTCCGGTTATACCGTCAATTGCACAATCCTCATAAAGTCCACAAAAATACATTTATATTTTTTAAATTCATTCAACATTCAGCATATCAAATATAATTGTAAGAATTTTATTAATTTAATTTTTTTAAGTTTTGAAATTACACAGAAATTCTTACAATTCAATTTTAAATGCTTTATATTGAATAATTTAAAAAAGAAAAGGATTTGAGAAAAAAAATGTTATACTTTTTGTGGAAAAGACACCATTTCATAATCTTATAATTTCAAAGAATTCTTAACTTTCTAGTTTTTTTTTTTCTTTGAAAAATCGCCTTAACTTGTTTTTCCGTATTATTTCAAAACTTTTGTTTAGAATTTTGTATGGCTTATTTCTAACACTTCAAACTAAAATTATCCAGAGTATTTCCAGAATTGATGTTTAATCAAGCTTCATAAAAATTAAATAGATGTAAGCAGGCGTTTGTTCTAGATTTCCACTTGCATTTCAAATGTCAAGATTTGTTAATCTCTTAAAATTCTAGCATATACATATTTCTATGTATTTATACACACTTGAATATTATTTATATACATGTCAATATAATTTATGTACATATAAAACATATTCACGGCTTACAAACTCAAAATTTTCAACAATTTAACTGTACGTATGTAGATAAAAAATAAAACAAAACAAAAAAAAAAACAACAGAAAGGCTTTGAATGGCAAATCTTTGTGCATTGTATTAACGAAATTTTGTTTTATCTTTTTCTTCTGTGATTTGATAAGATGTCAAACGACGCTTATCAAGAAATGTCATCGTCATCATCCTCGGGGTCCGATTCCGAGACCGAGAATTCCGAGTCTCCAGAGTCTCCGGAGAGTGTGGAGCCAACAGGACCCAAGAATTCAACAACTGAGGAGAATTACAATAATAATGACAAGAACAACAACAACAATAATGATAAGAAGACCAAGTATATTCGTAAGAATATTAGTGATAATGACGATGATGACGATGAAGATGATAATAAGACTAATAATAATTTCATGACCCCAATAGAACGTCCTTGGAATTTTAGGCCAATGGCTTATCGCAGTAAATCGGTTGGAACGGGAACGGGAAGGACAGCTGGCGGGGGACAGAGTATTCATCTAGACGAGGAGGAGAATGAGAAGGAGCAGGAGGATGAGGACGAGGAGGAGGACGAGGATGAGGAGGATAAGGCGTCGGTGGGTTATGAGGACGACACCGATGACTCGACAGATGAAGTGCTAGTCGAGGACGTAACCGCTGAGGGGAGCATTGCCAATGTACACGACGATGACAGTAAAACCGATAACGATAACATCGATAACGATAATAGCGACAACGAGAAAAGCGATAACAATAGCAGCAATGATGATAACAGCGATAACGATAATAACGAAATCATCAACACTAGCCATTACACCAAAGCTGATAACAATGAAGCCGATAACAATGAAACCGATGATAACGAAAACGATAACAACGAAAACGATAACGAAACCGATAATAATGAAACAGATACCGAAACTGATAATAATGAGACTGATAACAACGAAACCGATGACAACGAAACCGATGACAACGGAACCGATAACAACGAAACCGATAATAATCAAACCGATAGTGAAAATGATAATAATGAAACTGATAACAACGTAGCTGAAAACAACGAGACCGATAATAATCAAACCGATAAAAACGATAGCGATAACAACGAAATCAATAGCAACAACAACGAGAACGATGATTACAACGAACACGGCGAGGATTCGAATTATGCCGAGTATGGGGGCAACGAGGGCTACAACGCTACCGCAAATAATATGCAAGCTATCGATAACTACGTGAATGTCGACAACGATAACTATAGCGCCGATGACATGAATCAGGAAGATGACGATGTCGATGTCGAGTGCTTTGACGATGACGACGATGACAACGACGGCAATGCCACAAAGTCCTATGCCAGCGAAAGTCTAGCCGAATACCGTCCCGGAGGTTATCATCCCGTCTCCGTTGGCGATTGCTTCCAGCAACGTTACTACGCCATCAAAAAGATTGGCTGGGGACACTACTCGACCGTCTGGTTGTGCTACGATACGTTCTTGAATCGCTATAGTGCCATTAAGTTTGTTAAGTCAGCGGAACTCTATTCCTACTCCGCACGCCATGAGATCAAGCTATTGACACGTCTCGATGCCCACAATAATCATCCATTGCGTCGTCGCGTTGTCCGTCTGTCGGATAACTTTACCACAAGTGGCGTAAATGGACTGCATCAGTGTCTGGTCTTCGATGTGCTCGGCGACAACTTGTTGATGCTCATCCAGCGCTCGGGATATCGTGGATTACCCCTGTATAACGTCAAACAGATTGCATTGCAGGTGCTTCAGGGTTTACTTTTCCTACATCTCGCTGGGAAAATGATTCACACCGATTTGAAGCCAGAGAATGTCTTGCTTGTGACCGATGATCTTCCATTGCGTATAATGGCGAATCGGGCATCCAAAAAGTACTTGGACCGGCACGAAGAGGACGATACCTATTTCGGCTACAAGCGTCATACCATTAAACGAAAATGTCCAGCTTCCATTAGTTTCTTTCAATCGCATCGCAAGTGGCTGAGAAATCGCGGCATTCACGAACTCCGTGTGTTGGCCAAACATGGACTGCTGACCAAACAAATGGCCATCGATGCCGTTGAGGGCTGTCTGCCCTTCATGCCCTTCGAGGGACCAGTTATTTTGACCGACTCCGATTTGCGCCAGTACAATCAGAGTCTGATGACCGAACAGGTGGGCGATGTGGCCAAGAGTGTCGACCATGAGCGGCCTGTAGCTGCCAAGATCATGCCGAGCCGGGGAACTCCCGCTGCTGGTACCGGGGAGCCCCCGCAATCGCAATCCTTGAATGTCGCTGGTCAAAAGCGTTCTTCCCCCGCCGGCGTCCAGAAGGAACGCAAGGCGCTGAAAAAACTCAACACTGATCTGGAGAAATTCATGCACTATGTCGCTAAGCGTGTGCGCAAGGATGAAGAAGCCGAAAACGCAGAATATGCTGGACCCTATTATTCAGTCCACAAGCGCAGCAAATTGAAGAAGCCCATGAAAGCGACTCATCGTCACAAGCAACAACAACACCATCTATCGTCGTCTTCACGTCGTCACAACAATCGAAACGATGCGAATAATCGGCCCAACTACAAATTAATCGCTAACAAGGATCCGGCTGTGGAGCCCTGTAAATTGCAGGTAGGGCTCTTGATATTTATAAATATCAATATCGTTTACATTTCGATAAGAAAAAATTATTAGTTTTTCTTCATATTTCTGAGATAAATATTTATCGATAGTACCGATAGTATTAATATTTGGGCGCAAGCATAAAAACTTCCTATTCCATCTCAATTTAGTTGTGTTTCCACTAATTTTCAGTGTTTAAAAAACTGCGAAGCTGCAGCAACCGATCGGCTGCCGAAAGTCGTTGGCAGTCGCAGTCGGGAAAAGCTGTCGGCTCGACTGTTTGCTGCTTTTGATATTCGCTGCTTTTGATATTTGCTGCTATTGATATTTGCTGCAATAGCACATGAAATGAAACTTACTGCAGTTTTTTAAACACTGCTAATTTTTACTAATTTCTTGCAAACTTTGCCCTCTGCACTTTGTCAGAATTAATTTTTGCCTCTACGATTCGCAAAAAGTAAATAAAAAAAATTGAGCACGATAATAAAAAGTACATAGTAATGATTGTTTAAAGTTTTTAAGGAATTTCCTTCAATGATAATTATTAATTTTGAGCGAAAAAAGACATCACAAATAATCATTATTTATGATTTTTATTTTTTTCACTTAAAATAAAACTTGATATAATCGTAGTCGTTATATATCGGCGCCAAAAGATATATTTATCGATATATCAATATTATAATAAGCGACTCTTATTTTGCAGACCGTGATTGCCGATGTGGGCAACGCCTGTTTCATCTCCAATCACATCACCGAGGACATCCAGACCAGAGAGTATCGGGCAGTCGAGGTGATTTTGGGCGCTGGCTATAGTACGCCGGCGGATGTCTGGAGCGCCGCCTGCTTGATCTGGGAAATGGCGACCGGAGAGTATCTGTTTGAGCCGAGTAAATGGCGTGGCGCCGCCTCGCCGGATGAGGTTCACATTGCGAGTATTATCGAGACCTGTGGACCGATCGATGCCAAATTAATTGATTGTGGCCGTTATTCCGATGAGATCTTCGATGAGAATCAAGAGCTGCGTAATATTAAGAAATTGAATTATCGCTCCATGCGAAAGACGCTCATTGAGAAATTCAACTGGCCCAGAAAGGAGGCTAGGGAATTTTCCGATTTCCTAAAACCAATGTTGATCACCAATCCAGATCATCGTGCATCGGCATTTATGGCGCTTATGCATCCCTGGTTGCATGTCAATCATGAGACACAAAAATAGATGCACCCTATTCATTTCATACACACACTCACACATACATCTACATTCACACATACATAAATTAACGAATTTATGTAACGCAATTATATGTGCAATGGCAACACCTCATTAATTATATACATAATTGCAAATATGTGTAATACGCAAACGTATATAGACTAAAAACATTTCGCGTAACACACACACAGTAATTATGTATAGAATTTTAATGTATTCAATGTTTGAAATTCAAACGATAATAAATGCGCGCTCACAAATAACACAGTCGCTCGACTTATCGATAATTTCAGTTCACCAAAAGCATTAGATTGGCAGCACTACTGGGTGACCGTACTCAATACTTAAATACTAAAGAAATATTGCTGCCACCATATTTTAGTATTTTCATTTATTGCAAGGTATGATAAATTTTCCTTTTATTTATTTTTTTAGCTGTGATTATTTTCATTACAATTTAATTCAATCGAAATAAAGCATAATATCCAGTTGTTGAAAATATTTTGGACGCTCAAAATGTTCGATGTTTTGATGTCGGACCTTACAGACTTCAGTGTGACAGCATAATACCAAAAATCACTAAAAAGTTGAGAGATTGTTGGTCTTATGCTGCTGTGGTCACACTGTTCGTCAGCTTTGAACAACAAACAAATAAATAACAATTGAGCACAAAAATAAAGGGAAAATGGACAAAATGGACAGGATAAGAGAAGTAGCAGCGACTAATACCCTAATTATTACATAAACAATTAGTAATTACAAAAGTCCCATCAAAATGTTTTTTTGACCTCTGTTGCTCCTCTTCAATAATTCTAATTCGCTCTTTGTGTTCCAAGATCTCAATTTGGCTTTTATTTGGCTGCTTGTTGGTTGCCATTGCTGCTCAGAATGATTTCGACTAGTCGAAACACTGAACGAATCGATGTTTTGAAAGGTCAAAAAAAAAGCTGCCAGCTTTCATTTAACAGTGTTGTAAAACACCCGAAAATTTTCTGAGCTACCTAAATTTAGGTACTGGATACAAGGGTTTAGAAATAGCCTTACAAAATAATTTCGAGCCAGTTTGCAACCCTTTTTTTTATATGGAGTTGACACCTTTCAAACTGAATTTTAAACGTTTAATTGCAGTTTTAGGTGTACAGTGATTTGACAAATGGACTAAAACAGTCAGCTCAAACCAGCGGTGGTTTGGTCACACTATTGTAATACCAACGATGCCTTCGCAGCAGGCATGCCAATTTGGCATATTTGCTGATGATAGATTTGCTGATGATAAGAAAATTTGAAAGAAATAATATAAAAATATGGTACTGTTTTTAAGCATTCTGTTATTTTATTTCTAGCTTCTTTCCATTCTTATTCAGAAATAAAATAAAAGTTTGCTAAAAAAGCAGTACCATAATTTTTATAATTTCATTAAAATTTGACTATTCAAATCTGTCATATTTTTAACGGACTAATTTTGGCAAAGCTGCTTCGCAGCCCTGATTTGGTTTTTTTTTTATAAGCGGATTCGGTTACATTGCGTGTATATATGTGAGCTTTTTTGTAACGTCGCAAATAAAAGTCTGGCGCGAAATTGTAAGTGTAAATAAATAATAATAATAAGTATAAGTTCAACTAGTGGAGAGCTAGAATTGCTTTTTTGTTATACTATGGAAATGGCTTCTAGTTGTTTGCATGTGAGTTGCCTGTGTGCGGGGTTACATAAAACAAGCATAGAACAACTGTAATAACGCATGATAAACAACAACAAAGTGACACTGCAATACGGAAACATTTGTGTCGCTCTCTTTCTTTCTGTTTGCTATGCTCTCTGTGTTGTCACACACATGCATACATTCACTGTCATTGAAGGTTGCCGCCAGATTTGACATTTGCCCATATACAATACACATATATGTGCATTTGTGTGTGCGCGCAAAGTGCAAACGCCATCTATGCGACAAATTTGTGAAGTGTGGCGAAGTGTGGAATGGAAGGGGAACGAATCAACTATCGCGCTTATCACTTCCCACTGAGATAATAAAACAAATAGTACTCGTATTTACTAATTTACATCAACATTAAGAGCGCAACAATAACTAAGTGTATTGCGAGATATATTTTGGAATAATCATCTGCATTTGTTGTTGGTATCTAAGCGAAATATTGTACTATTTTACATACTGTAAGTAGTTTTGTGAGGCCGCTAAGTGTAAATTGTGGACTTGAAATCTTTTCGCCGCTAAAGCAAATTCGCCGCTATGGAAATCGAGCCAAATCGCCGCAAAGATCAATGATTTTTTTTAGAACATTCACAAGTATTAGTTATGAACTGAATAATAAATTGTTCTAGATGAATGGAAAAAATTTAGGATTTTTATATTCAATGCTGAAAAGAGTTATCCTATAAATAAGATAATATTATTTAACATTAATTTAATCTATAAAAACATTAATTATAATTAGATTTCAAAATTCTGGCTTAGTCATGAGATATCTTTTATTTTTAATATTATTTTCAAATATTGAGTGCACATACCCAAAAAAAATACCAAAAATTCCTTAAGAATTTTTGAAATTTTGTGGAAATATTTTGTTCTATATTTTTTATTTTTAAAAACAAACATTAGAATATATCATACACATTTAAAAATGTTTTCATTATATCAATAGAAAATGAGTTACTCTGAAATACGATTTTGAAACATAATTTTAGTTTTCTACGGTTTTTCCATAAAAATTTACAAATTTATTAATATTAATTACTAATTTTATTTTTAAAAAATTATTGTTATTAATTGGCTCAAAAAATCTTAGTTAATTTCTAACTTTGCTTTATAAATATTAATTTATAATTTTTATTTCAAAATGTATATTTTAATGAAATTATACCCTTATAAATTATAAGTTATAATATTTTTCGAGATGATAAATTTTTTGTCTGGTTTTTTAAATTTAATTTTGAATAGCATGCGCTGCCAATTAAGTCCAGTTATATTTTGGAAAGTTGCACGTAGAAAAGGTTGCAAACGTGGCAACAACAACAACAACAACAAGAGCAACAGCAACAACAACAGCAACTGCCACAATTTGAATACTGTATTTAATGTCGCCAGCCGTATTGTTGAGCCGCAGTAATTGTTTTATGTTAAACGCCTTCAATACATGGCGTAAATTTAACTTTGCGGCAACAACAACAACAACAACGCGCAACTTCAACACAAGCAGCTACAACAACAACAACAACAAGAGTTTTTCTGTTAGACAGCAAGAAAATCCTGTTAAAAACTCGTATCGATCGTAAGCATTTGAATCACTGTTCCCAATTCATATTGTTCATCAGTTTTTAATTTCCGATTGTAGCTTTAAAACGATGGACGCTCCTTCGGATGTATTTCGTGGCGTGACGGATCGATTCAGTGGCGTCACCGTGGACGGCAAACAGGAGCCGACCATCGACCACACACAGTTCCGGGAGAAGCTACAGAGTAACTACATTTCAGCTTTCTCAATATTAGACCATGTCTGTCTGTCTGTCTGTCTGCAGTTAAAAGACTTTACAAGAGCTAGACACACCAAACTTGTATTGAAAACAAGCGGAAAGTCGAGCTCCCGACTTTAGGATATCCGTTACTTATTTAAAAAATTTTAAAATATTTTTTATTGCATGCTTTTGGGCAATTACATTGTTTGAAACTTAAATCAGGCATTACCACCTTTCTAATTGTCCGATCTTGCTTTAATTAATAAATAACGTTTATTTCCTAAAAATACGTACAATTCTAGAAACGATTTGCGGAGGCGGAAAGGGACTTGGCAAAATTTTGCAACAAACTTGACCTGCGATGGGTTTATAGAAGTCTGTGTGCCAAATTTTGTGGCTCTAGCTCTTATAGTCTCTGAGATCTAGGCCCTCGGTTATCGGTTTCTCAAAATTTTTTATGTCGATTACGTAACGGTTATCGGTTATCGGTTTTTCGTCTGTTTCGGTTTCAAATGGAATGATTTTTGTTCATAAAAATAAACATTTATATAAACATTTAAACAAACATTTAAAAAAAATTATGAAAAATGATAAAGACATGTAAATTTGAAAACTGATATTCAAATATTTTGATCTTTTCATTGAGATCAATGTATTATTTGAATTTCAATATTTAATCTAAAAATCATAGAACTCATATTTTCACACAGTTTAAAATTCAAGACAAATTTGAATTTTGCAGAGTCCTTGGACTTCTGGATGGAGCAGAAAAAGCGCGCGATTTGGTTTCGCGTCTACAAGGAGCAGGCGACCTGGGTGCCCATTTTGGCCGAGTCCGGCTTTGACTTCCACCATGCACGAACTGGAGTTGTGATCATGTATCGCTGGCTGCCCCAAGACGAGACTCCAAATCTGCCACATTATGCACACACATTGTTGGGCGTCGGCGGTTTGGTGATCAACGATCAGAACGAGGTTCTGGTTGTATCCGATCGAAATGCGCTTGTCAACAACATTTGGAAACTGCCCGGTGGCTATGTGGAGCCCAATGAGAATCTCATTGATGCCGCTGTCCGTGAGGTTGAGGAGGAGACGGGAATCCGTACGACATTCACATCGATGGTCTGTCTGCGGCATTCGCATTCTGGCAACTTTGGCTGCTCCGACATTTACATTGTCATGGGCTTAAAGCCTCAAAATCTCGATCTAAATCGTTGCAATCGGGAAATTGAACGTGTCCGTTGGATGCCACTCGATGAATACCTTGTGCATCCGCAGGTTCTGGAGGGGAATCGTCACTTTGCCCGCACCTATCTGGACAACCGGAAGCGCGGACTGGACTTTACCTGTGCCAACATGTTGCATCAGGTGCTCAAGAAGGAGTATCAATTGTATTACGTTGATACTGCTGATTCACAGCCAAAAAACTAGTGCAATTTTCTATATATACATATGTACATTATAAAAAAAAAACACTAACTTTGCTTAATTTTAATTTTGTACATATCCTACATAAATTTGTAATGAAATTTTTATTAAGTAAATGATTTTATGGATATCCTTTGCGATTTCCAAATCCTTTATTTTTTTAATTATATAAAAAAGAAATAAAGCTTAAAATATAAGTAAACAAATTCAAGCATGTAAGCAAAAATCTAGGAAATGCAAATAAAAAATTCAGTGTACAAAAATTTGTAAAAAATCGATGTGTTGTGGTTAGTTAATATTTTGAAAATTTAATTCTCTTTTCAAAGATTATGATGCACTTTTATTTTACTGTACAAATCTTTTTAAGTAATAACGCTCATAATTTTTCTAAAAATTCAATACATACTTAATTGAATTTAAAGAACAGAAAATGGTTTTTTTTTTTTTTTTTGGATAATACCTTTTTTAGAGAGTTTCTGAGGCTTAACCAAAATATATACACAGCATTAAAAGTGTGAAGAGTGCATGTTCCAAATCAATAATTTATTATAAAAATAGCGTATTTTAATGAAAAATTGTTGCTTTGGATTTTTCAAAATTTTTAGTCGAATTTAAATTTTCTAAGTACAATCTACCAAAGTCTTATAATCTTACTTCAAGTTTTCTAGTTGTGTATTTCTAGGATTTTCCCAAATTCTAGATAAAAAAAAGTAAATAGAAAATCGAAAATTGTTGGTCAATCACAATGTGCTAATTTACTGCTCGTTAATTTACAATGAAAATACAAATAGAATAGTTACAACTATAGATTTGATGAGGCTAACAGTGTCTACAAACAGTCTACAGTCCGGTCTAGAGTCCCGTTAGCTCCGACAATGGCCAAATGCGACAGACGACCCGACTGCGGATTAGGCCCAACGGAATGGGCCCGTAATAACGTGAATCGGAGCTGTTGCTCTTGTTGTCGCCCTCGATCCAGACACAACCGTGTGGCACGTAATCCGTCACCATGGTCATTTCATTGGGCATCTTTGAGGCCGATTCCGCCTCGAGTGGATGTGGCTTAAGTGTTGTGATTTTCTCGCCGGACACGGCCACAATGCGCTTACATATAAATTGGCTGGCATTTACCGGCGAGACGGCGATAATAATATCGCCAGATTGGTATTTGCGCCAATATTTTGAGAGACGTTCCGTGAGCAGCACATTGTCCGAGAAGAGTGTAGGCTCCATGGAGGGGCCTTTGCACTGCAATAAGTATGTGAACGAGTTAAACTGTGTGTGTGTGTGCACACATACAGTGCATCAAAAAAGTATAGGCATTTTAAATATATATAAAAATATCAGCTTATTAAACTTGCAAGCTCTCTTTCAGTGATGCCAAATATTTTCCGGAAAAAAGGCAAAACGGCCAAAGAAAACAGGGGAAAAAAGCTAAAATATTTTTATAAAAAAAAAAAGAAAAACAGGTCAAATTTTTTTCCCCTTTTTTTCTTTTATTTAAAAGTTTTAAAGCATCTTCCAGGATTTTTTTCGACATTTTCTTTGTCATTCTATTTCTAGACGGTTCCTCAGTTTACTTTTTAAAAAACTAGCTTGGCTAGAAACTTGGCAACGATAGAAAGGTCAGAGCGAAAGTGACCACTTCTGAAGAAGGGTTACTGCGTGCAGTGTCTCGATATTTGTTTGCCTCGGACCAAAATTTTGACGTATTTTTAACATTCTCCCATTTTCTGAGGTGAATTTTGGTGTTCTGGGAAAGTGTTCTAGCCTTTATATCGTTTCCATTTTCAAAAAGTTTCAAAATTGGCAGTAAAGAATCCTTTTTGGATTAAATTTAATTGAATCTAAAAAAAGCTAGTTTTTCGGATACAAGTTGTTTGAGATTTTTCCCGGCTGATTCAGTTAAAAACCAGAAAAATCTATCCGAAAAAGGGCCAAATCGGCATCACTGCTCTCTTTACCTTGACTCGAAGTCACTGCCTTAAAAGTTATTATATTCACAGTGTGCGCATACTTTTTTGAATCACTATACACAAATTTCAGCATATATTTACCAAAACAAAATCACCCACATACTCAAAGGTGCAGTGCGTTATACAAGCGTACGCGATTGTGTAGCGTGCCAAGGTGCGCAAACGCGATAGCACTGTGTAGCCCATTCCCATCTTCATGATGACTCCTCGCCTCTCCTCCTCCTTCTTGCTTGATCACTTTTCGATCGGTTCTGCGCGTTTTGTCATTCATAAATCCATGGTGTTAACAAAAACAAATGCAAGTGTGTCGGCTTTAATAACAAATATGGCAAACTTTTGTAAGCGGTTGTATTACCAGGGCTACACAGCACTGCGCGTCAGCTGTTTGCTCGTTTTTTCTTAACCAGGGCTGGAAATGCAAATGTTGCTTTTACTCGATTGGCCCGCGCAATTCAAATATAAAAGTTGTAATTGTTGTTGTGTATTAAAAATAATCAATTTAACAGTTAATTTTGCGCACAGAACGATTTTTGTTTTTTTTAATTATCACTGACAAACATATTTAAGGAAATTTTTTTTCGTGTTTCATTTTTGATTACTATCGCCGCACAGCTGTTTGTTTGGGGGAGCTTGTTAACCAGGGCTGCAAATATAGTTGTTCTTATCGCTAGGCGCGCAATTCAAAAATATATATTTTGGGAGTGTGTTGCAATAATTAAAAATCTTTCTGTTAATTTTGCACACAAAACTATTTAGTTTATTTAACGTAATTACCACTGACAAACAGTATATAGATTTTTTTTGTTTTGGCTTTTAATTTTTAACGATTTTGACTAATATCGTGTTTGTTTTTTTTGTTGATCCATCTTCGATTTGCAGGTCTCGCCATTTAATAAG
Source organism: Drosophila recens (assembly GCA_037043495.1). Lineage (NCBI taxonomy): Eukaryota > Metazoa > Arthropoda > Insecta > Diptera > Drosophilidae > Drosophila > Drosophila recens. Next base: position 99,672 of record JBAMBJ010004480.1, read on the forward strand.
TAATAGTAGGTACCAATTGTTGCTACAACTTATGTTAAACACACATACATTGAATTAGTTGATTATATATTAAGAAATTCATTTAAAATGGATGACATCAATTGTGAACCCAAATCTAACAATGTTTTCATGCATATGCATTATTATAAATACATACATATATTTATATATATATACTCGTATATAATTATATATCCATGTATCTGTGTGTTTGTATAAATTAACATTAACTTTAACTTAGGCAAATAATATAAATATACAATCATATAATGCTTGAAATCACTTGTGATTCGCCCGCCCGAATTCAAAAATTAAATGTTAAACTAAAAATACAAAAATAAAGTCAACAAAATTAGCAATAGTGCATACTAATAACTAACTAAAAATTGACTATCATAAGTTAGTTGTTTTTTCTTTTTCTGTTCTTTCACAATGTTTTTTGTTTTTTCTTTCTGTTTTAGTTATTTTTGGAATCAAGAGTTTTGCTTCGTACTTTTAGTTAAGTGCTTTTTGCTATTGTTTTTTATTCCAGCTTCTTGCCAGCAACAACTGGCTCGGCTTTTTGACGCTTCTCCTGTCGCTCACGGACATCGACAGCTGCCAAGTCGACGCCAGCGACATAAGCATGCATTACAGAGATCAGGGCCTTGAGCACGGCAAAGGGGCCGGTGAGGAAGGCCAGTATTTTGAACAGTGAGGCGCCAAATACTGTGCAAATAAATAATCATTAAAGATTACAATTCAAATTTCAATTGGATCAGCATTGCTAATCTTATCACGTACTCAAGGGTCCATAGGTGAAATGCAAAAGATACAGGCAAACGTAGAAGAGCTCATTAACGCAGCACATAAAGGTGAGCACATCCTTCTGATAATAGATGCGCATCACAAAATTATCATTCACCTTGTGCGAGACGCGTCCAACTACAACGCTCCTGCCAATTAATTCCAAATTAGTATCAATATTAAACATTGTGATATTAATTAGATGTTGATAACAACTTACGTCTGCATGTAGAGCCAATGACAGGCGACATCAATGGCAATCGACAGCTGGAACCAGAACATGTAGCGTGGATAGAAATAGGCCAAGGTGACCAGCAATCCTGTCGTGCCACAACGATCCGTCAGCTGGTCCAGCATCGCGCCAAAGCGTGTGCCTGCAAAGTAAATAAAATGTTAATCAATCCAAGCTTTTAATCTTCTGTGCATTTGTTTAAAAAAAAAATAAACCAGAAAAATCATCTGGATAAATGAGAAAATTCCAGATGTTCGAGTACGAGTATCCCGGAAAAAGATGTATTTATATTTTCAATATTTGTTTTTCATAATTCTGATTTTTGAACGAAATAAAAGGATATGAAAAAATTAAATAAATTTAATTAAATTTAAATTAATGAATCTCAAATACACTTTTATGTATAGGGAATAGTTAAGAAGGATAAATTGATGTTTTTAATATTTTTTTTGTTTTTAATCATTAATTTAAACTCTTATTTTTGATCTGAAAAAAATAAAATAAATCAATTTTAATTTTTATATCTTAGCGATTTTCATGAAATTCTTTAGATAAAGATATATGTATAAGTAAATTTGAATATTAATCGTTAAGTATTTTTTGTCCCTAACTGATGACATATTTTGTTCTCAAAGAAATCATTTTTAAATTTTGGGGCAAGCGAATTTTGGTGACGTATAAATAGATAAAGATACTGGGTATCTCACAGTCGCGCATACTCAACTGCAGCGCTTTTAACATTTGGAATACTGGGTTGTATCTCGTTCAGACATTTGGCCACCTTTAGATAAAGGTGTCAATAAATACATAATTCAAAGTATTGAATGGTTTAAATTCCATTGTGGGACACGTAAGACCAAACAATGAAATAAAGTGCGCACTATGTACGGGCACAAATACAGTTAGCTCAAACATTATTCGTATACTCAGTTATTTTATTGTAACGGCAATTGTATTGCTTGAATAAGGGAATATTATTGGAAGCTTTAACCGAAGTAAACCGTTTGAAATAATTTTTGTTTTTGTCAAGAACCGAAAACCGGTACGGTTTCCATTGTTTCCAAAAACTATAGGGTCTGCTCCGAATTCCGAAAACGAGTTGATTTGTCACAAAACGAGTTGATTGCTGTTCCGAATTTCGAAAATCGACAATAGTTGTTATCGAAACGTGTGCTGTAGAGTCACCGGATTTGAAAGTGAATACCATATAAAGCATTTAAACTTATACCTAAAATTATAAACTGAAATTTATAGCAATGTTGAACATTTTTAGAATCGAAGAACATCACTACTGCAAGCTTAAGCAGTTGAAGTATTTTTAAAAGAGTTTTTTTAAAAGCATCTATAAAATATTTATTAAAAAAAAACCGAGCTGTTCTAAATTCCACTTTGATTTTTGTTATTGTTATTGTTTGGTTTGTTATGCTTTAATTGAATAACAAAATTTGAACAACGAAGTTTTAGTCTAAGTTACCTTCTATCTGCTATATTGAACCTGAAATACTTAAAATGAATTTTCGAAACCAAGTTCGAAAAGTTAAAACAATCCAATTTCGATTGGAATTATGAACAGCAAATAGTAAAACGCTCGTTTTCGTTTCGTTTTTACTCTTTGAAAACGTTCGAAAGTCGGAACAGGCCTGTAAGTGTTATATTCTGTTACATTAGGATGTATTTAAATTTTAAAATATCGTTAAATTAGGAAGTTACTGTTAACCGAAATAATTTTTTTTTGACAGTACCGGAAACGGAACCGAACCCGAAACCGATATTTGTTTTGGTTTGATTCCCTGAAATTGCGAGTGTACGAATAAGTCTTGTGCTGAGTGTACATGCACATACACATGTAGCATTAGTTGTGTGTACTTTATATGTAAGTTGCCCATTTGCCGGCATGTGAGTCATCAATTCACACGGACACGGACGTTGATGATTGACGCAGGCCAAATGATCGAGGCGAATGTGAGGAAGTTTTGTGAGAATCGCGCGCGATACTTACTCTGGTTGAAGGCGCGTGCAGCATGTCCATCGACGGCATCCAGCAATGCACTGATTATATAACACCAGCCGGCGATCACGTAGTTCGTGGACATGAACCAGAACGCAATGATGGCCAAAACAATGCGTGCATAACCTGAAAAAGACAAAACAACAACAACAACAGACAGTCAATCAACAAATGCAATGTCCAACAACAATCAATACTATCTACGTATGTGTGTATATACACAAATGTCGCTGTATTGGTGTGGCGTTGTAGGTGACATTTCGTTGTTAGTTGTAGGGTGGCAGGGGGCGGGGTAACATTTGCATTTGACAGGTTGCAACGCAAGCGCCACCTACAACTGCTAATTGAATTAAAAAGCTGGCAAAACAACAATAACATTACATGTATACACACACACCCACACATTTGCTGTTTGTGTTATACACACACACACTTCAATAGATTAGAGATGCGGCGCACAGTGAAACCACACGTAATTCAAATTGGCCAAAATCGTAATTGCGCACACCGTCATAAAAAAAATAGCTTTTTCCCAACACGTCATTGTTCAATTGTTATACCTTTATAACATATGCATTGCATTTACACACACAAACAAACACAAGCTAACTTGAGCATTGATCAACGTTAATTTGATTCTTTAAATCGATTGTGGACCACGGTTGGCGCCCTCACATTTGTTTACCAAACGAAACTTACCAATCAAATTTGGCACAAATATAAAAATGTTATCGTGCTCGGCGATGGCCATTTTGGAGACCGCTTAATTGATGATAACGATAAAACGAATTGTTATATATATTCTTTGTATTTAAATGCGTTGCGGCGCGTTAACGTGGCGTGCGCTGCAATATTTTTCTGTTCTGTTCTAACCGTTGTGCAAAAAATGGCGCTGTATGTATAGGTGTAAACAGCTGTGAACACCAGTGTTGGCTAACGTCATCAAGCAAGGTAAAAGCAGCTGACAGCTGTAGAGGTAGCGCCATTAAAAATAAACTGATTTTTGTAGCGGCGCGGCTTGCATTTATCACATAAAAATAAAGATTCTACGGTAAATATAATTTTTAAATGAAAAAAATATTTGCTTTGCATTTCAGTATTTGATTAGCTAGTTAAAAAATAATTAAATGATATATTTGATGTGTGTTGACGTCACAAGTGCTGATCAAGACGCAACCTTGGCAGCTACAATCATTTAGCAGCGTTATGCAACACTGTTCAGACTGTTGCTGTTTTCTTTTTTTTGTTTTGATAACTGCAATAATAAAAGCTAGCTTAAAGTAGAATGCATAGCACTTGAACATGGAAAAATTACGCAGCAGCAGCGCCGGCAGCGGGCAGCTGGGGGATCAACAGCAGCAGCAGCAGCAGCAACAACAACATCAGCAGCAACTTGAACAGTATCCGAGGAATCCCATTGAACAATATCTACGCGCCTCCACGAAGATCAAGAAAATCGAAAGAGTTGTTTTCTTCAAGTAAGTCAAGTCTACAGGTTTATCGTGAGGCTACAACAACATCAGTAGCTTTTGTTTTTGTGAGTCATGCAATTACTTGATTTAAATTGGTCTACTATAACATAGGACAAGGTGGATTTACTATAAAGGTGACGTCGTCCAATGTGGTGAGGATACAAACATTTTTTCACCTCTCTCTCTCCGCTCTCAGAGAGACAAGCGCTAGAAAAAGATGGCGAGCGATTTACGTTCTGCACTCTGCGTTTGTTATTGTTTCAATTAAAACGAAATAATTCAAAATTATTTATAATTATTGTTTTCATTGTTTTCTGAGTTTATTCGTAAAGAAGACAATAAAAATATATGCGATACACAACCTCTTTTGACTATGTTTGCAGGCATACTGTCAAATGTTTGTATCCTCGAAAGAGAGCAGCTGTGGTGACAACGTCACCTAATAGTAAATACACCTTGACATTGGAAAAACAGTCGAATAACTTTACATGTACCTATTTTTAATCCATCAAATGTTTCGTCTCCCGACAGACGCTTTGCGCCCAGTGTGGCCGATGTGCAGGCGGATTTCCAGCGACTGGCGTACAGCTTTGAGGAGTCCGGGATCATGCAGTATGCGGCCATGTGTCACATTGGCTATGCCAAATGCGAATCCTACGGCGGTGCACCGCAACGCGAGGCCGAGGCGTATCTGCGGGCCGCCCGTGACTTTCAGCTGGCCCACAACGAGTTTCGGCTGCTGCAGTTGCGCACGGGTCACAACGGATTCCGGGAGGGCGCACTGCATTGCTATAACAATGCGGCGGAGCGTGTCGCCGACAGCGGTGTCTTTAAGGCAGCCGTGTTGCGGGAACTGAAGCAATTGCAGCGTCAGTTGGAGCGGACGAGCAGCTTCGCATCGCCCACACATCAGATCCATGATCTGGAGATGGGCGCCGAGATGAGCATGCAGCGGGAGGATTATCGCAATGCTCTGCTGCAGCTGGACGACATTGTGGACAACATCTATGAGCGCCGTGCGCCCGCCATGTACGTTGAGCTGCTGCGTCGTGTGGAGGTGCTCCGTCTGCTGCTGCTGGTGCATCTCAATCTGCCGCCAGCGCGTCAATCTCCCGCCCACATCAAGCTCATCGAATACTACTATACGCTGGCACAATTTGAGCCGCATCTGTCGCAACCTTGTCTCGGCTATAACAACGAGCCCGTGGAACGGCCTGGCGCCTTTGTGCCGCTCCAGCAACAATATGCGCTGGCGGAGATCGTCTGTGCCTGGGTGGAGCGTCAAATGTGCGATCTCAAGCATCTGCTTATGGATTTTGGCAATGAGAACAGCTCGTTGAGCCAAGCGGAGCGACAATTGCTTAAAACTATATATTCCGAGCTATCCAAGGTCTATTAAGATCTCTAGATAGAGAATCACACTCTGTATAATATTATACTTATATTTAGTATGTATATGTATTCAAATATCGCTTAAGTGTATCAAGTCTACCAACTAACTAAACTAAACCTTTTAAAACGTGCCTACACGATGCAACTAAAAAGCGAAATATGTTTAACTATATAGATCAGATATAATACATAAAACTATATTTCTGTGCATGTATGAGTCTTAAAGTACAATAATAATGGCTGAGAAGACAACCGACGCAATAAAACTATCTGTTCTTACCAACAAATTGAAGAAACCTTTTTCTAGGGGGGAATAAAGTTAGATTTGAATTTGATCTCGATCAAATTGTCTCAGCTATGTTGTGTGAAAATTTCTGCTTTCTAGGCTTAACCGTTTGGCCTACACGATTATTGACAGTCCGTCAGTGAGTCGGGACAAAGAGTTTTATATATATTTGGATAATATCCGATAAAGTATACACATTCACATATTCTTGATCAGTCGTGTGGATAAATATATAAATATAATATATAGCCCCGTTCGTCTGTTTTAAATATTTCAAACCAAAAACTAGCCTAAAAGTTTTATTAATTAAAAAAAATAGATTTTTTCCTCTATCTAAATTGTAAAAGAATTAAGTATTAAATAAATTTCAATATTCTTTTATAAAAATTCTTAAAAAATTTTGAGTTTTATCTGTAAAAAAAAAAGTCTTAAAAGACCTTAAAAAGTCTCCGGACGCAAAGCAGAAGATGGAGGATAGCTTTTTTTACAGCACGCTGGTCATTACCGTATACTTATAGTGATCCTAGTGATCCAATTGATAGAAATGCCCGATGCCAAAAATCATCTAATGGTGCCCCTTCGCTGGATGCAAGATATTCGTTGTAGCTATCATCGTTCAGTCTCCAAAAACTGTCCCAACGTGCTTTAGGAAAAGATAGTTTCGTCGGATATTCTGAAATTCTGTAATCGAGTGATTCGCGTTATACGAAAACTACATATTATATATAATACTTACTTATATCTCTAGAAGATTATAGAAAAGACGTCGATAGAAAACCAAATGGATTTCAATTTAAGCACTAAGTCAGCAAAGTAGAAAGAAGTTAACCCAGCAAGTAGCTTATCTCCAAATAGGGAATGCAAACTCACTCTTCTCATGAACATCATCAGATTGCATTTTATTTGAGAATCTTAAGCTCTCGAAGATTTGGAAAACGTGGAACAAAATGGTTTTTCGTGAAGAAAATGAATCGAATTAAGTACCACAAATTCATACTTGTATTTTTTTAAATACCGAATACTTTTTGTAAAATAGTTCTTTCAAATCTCAAAAACTAATTTAAATTGGTTTGGTTGCTTGGTTGGTATTATGTTGAGAAAAAATCAATATTGTTCGAATAATTTATACAAAAATACTAAAAACAATAAAAAACAAAGGGGCTCTCGACTGTGCCCTGGCACTCCGATAGCGAAATACGTATTTGCACTCCGTTATATGATATAATGGTCTGATTCCGAATTAAAAACAAACTTGATCTGCGTCCGATGTCCAGGAACCTACATACCAAGGTCTCCAGCTTCTATAGTCTCTGAGATCGGTTGTCTCAAGCAGACGGAAATAGCTATGTAAATCGACTCAGCTGTTGATGCTGATCAAGAATATATCGGAGATGCTTTCTTCTGCCTGTCACATACATCACACAAATCTAATATACCCTTTTTGAGTATTTTCAATGGGCACAGGGTATAATAATAGGTTTTCCTTAGTTTTTATTTGAAAAATAAATTTAAGAAAAATATTTCTGAATCAAAGTTAGAAATCAAATAAAAGTCCAAAGTACGAGCTATTAAACTTGTTTTATAAACATTTTCCCTTAACAGCTTTCAAGTTTTTCTCATTTTCATTCAGCTCACCTTTTCGGGTTTAATTTTTTTAAACTCGTAACGGTTACTTGCCATCCCTGGTTTAAGCTCATAACGGTTACTTCCCATCCCTGGTTTCTAAAAAACACATTTAAATTGCTTTATCTATTTTTATTTTTTTTTAGCTCCAATTGTGTATTTAATTTTGTTGCTGTATTTTATTCATTTAGGTTTAAACATATTCTGTTCGAACACATACAAACATATGTATGTATTTATATGATCCTAAGATATTCTTTTCTTGTTCTGTAATATAATCGCTTGAGCCTTAAAACATTTATTTAATTTATTGGTTGTATGTATACATATAAAAAAATCTTTGCTGCGTTTTATATATGTATGTATTTACTAGCACAACATATTTCCAATTGTTTATGACCTATAAAATCAGTTATCTCATTTTCTTTTTATTTTCTCATTTTCATGTATGTATGTATTTTAGAATTTTTAAGCATTTGCTGTCTCAGTCTAGCCCATGCATTTGGGTTTGACTTGTGTGACGAATTCTTGTTGCTGTTGCTTTTTGGGGGAAGGGGAGGCAGTAATAACAGTAAAATCAACTGTCCTTGCCATTTTCATACATTTACTTTATATATATATATGTATATTTACTATATGTTTTGTTGTTGTCTGTAGTTGAAAGCTAGCAACAAAAAAATTCTAAATAACGCAATCAAAATAAATTATTTGTTTGTTAATAAATAATATAGGCAAAGCCACATTTTCATCAAGGGTCAAAAACTCCAAGGACTACATTCTTGTACACATGTATGTGTGTGTGTGTGTGTGTGTGTGTGTGGAGAGTTGTCTGTTTGCATGTGTGTGTGTGAAAATGTGACTTGCGCTCAAGATCACAAGCAGTTTTTAGTTGTTGTTGTTGTAATTGGTTTGTTGTTATTATAATTTGTTTTTGTCTCACATTTTATTAAATTTAAATCGACACAGAAATGAAAAAAATTCACCTAAAAATTTGTTGTTTGATTGTTTGTGTGTGTGTGTGTGTGTGTTGTTTGTTGCTATGTATGTGTGTGTTTGTGGTCGTTATTGTAGAGTTGTTCTGTTCTTTCGTATTTAGAGTTAAAGTTTACATGACTTGACTATAGCGTAGTGTAAACTCAAAACTAATATCGCATAACGTACACAAAGTTAGAGAGAGACAGATATTGAATCAACGTATGCCTGCCTGCCTGTCTGTTGGTGTGGGTGTGTGTCAGTGAGTCTGTCTGTATGTGAGTGAGTGTGTGTTTGTCTGTCTGTGTGTTTGTTTTTGTGTAAATATCAATTTATTTCGCCGCCTTGGCTTTCCTCTCATTCTCGGAGGTGATCTTGTTCTTCAAATGATCCTTGTAATCCAAAATACCGCCCTTCCATTTGGTCACCGTCTCCTTTTCGCAAACCCAAATTTCCTCAGCCACCTAAGCAATTAAAAACAGAAATGCAAATTAATCGATAGTCATTTCATCGATATTTCAGGACAATCGAATCGCATACCTGATTGATAAGACGGAAATCGTGACTAACTAGAACCATGCCACCATCAAAATCGTTGATGGCATCCGCCAAAGCATCGATGGTCTCCATATCCAAGTGATTGGTAGGTTCGTCAAGCAGCAGCAGATGCGGCACCTGCCAGGCCAACCAGGCGAACACGACACGACAACGTTGTCCGTCCGACAGCTGGCGAATGGGACAAACCTGTTGGCGTCCCGTCAAGCCATAACGGCCAATGATCTTACGCATCTCCTCCTTCTCCTTGACATCGGGAAAGGCGCGCATCATATAGTCGAGCGGACTGACATCCAGATCGAGCAGCTCATGCAAATGCTGATGATAGCGTGCGATTCGCAGATGGGAATTCTTGCGGATCATGCCGGATGTGGGCACCAGATCACCGTAGAGCAGCTTCAGCAGCGTTGATTTGCCAGCACCGTTGGGCCCCACCAGCGCCAGACGCGTGTCCAGATCAATGCCAAACTCCAGGTTCTTATAGATCCAAGGCGTCTCATCGTTGTAACGGAAGTTCACATTCTAAAAGCAGAGATTCCGTTTAAGTTGCGCATGTATCAAACAGTGACTCACTAAGTTGAACAAGTGAACGTGTTTCATTTTTTATAGTTCACAATTGGTTCACTCTCTAAAAACTGAGCATGGTGCAATTGTTAACAAGGTGACTAAAACAAAAGTGCGCGCGTATACTTAATTTAAACTGTTTTCTACACTCAAATTAAAAATTTTCTTTTTTGTTTTTAAAATACAGTCGAACTTTCCTAACTCGAATTTTCTCTAACTCGAACTAAATCGAGTGGCAATAGCGTTTACTAAGCTTATCTGATTCCGTAACTCGAATTTCTCCATAACTCGAACAAAAATATTGGCCCGTGCTTCTGTAAGAAGATTTTTTGGAAAAATCCCCAATAAAGTTTGAATTTCTTTTCGATTCTGTTTTGTGCTTTTGTTAACGGCTCATTGGATATATAATATTGATGTACATTAACATATGGAGATGCAATATGATAGAATATTGCATCAACAATTACTTAGGCTTGTGAAATTGCTATAGGAATGATGTTCGTAATGTACAGTGGCTCACAGCTTATTTCAACCAGCACAAAAAGCAACTTTACTCAAAAGCTTCAATTACAACTAACTAAAAAAAAATCGTAATAAATAGTATTTATAGAAAACTAATGTTATATCAACTCATAATTTGAAAATATTGAAAGTATTCGAAAATATTTGAGTTTTCGTAAAAATCCACTTTTTCAACTTTTACCCTCGATTTTTTAAAAAAAATTTTGGGATACAAAAAAATTCTTCAAAGAATTTTCAAAAATATTTTTGCTAGGAATTTTTTATAATTTTTTAAAAACTGCAAAAAAGGCACTTTTTGCATGAAAATGAGGACAAATGGGTAAATATGGTCATTTTTAGGATAAAGTGGCTGAAAAATATGGTATCTCAGCGAAATTAGCTTTCATTATATAAAAAAAAATATAAAATTAATTTTGATGTCATTTGAATCGGAAACTTCTTCTGAATACAGCAAAAGATCGAAAAAAAAAACAATTTTTGAGAATATCGACAGGTCTTGAACAAATTGAAATCTGTTTTTGTTGAAAATAACAAGAAAAGTATGCAATTTGAAATGTATTTATGAATGAATGAAATTTTAGTTTCTTTTAAAAGACTAAAAAAAAATTCCATAAGTCGAAGTTTTTCTTTGGATAATGGTGATTCGATTTAGGGAAGTTCGACTGTATATGAAAGAAATTAATTTAATATAAATCTAAGTTCGATATGGGCTGTAGTGGAGATGTCAGTCATTTTGTTAATAATTTCACCATGGGAAGGGTGAACAAGTCGAAAGAAATGATCAAGGGAACGCATGGTGTAATGCATATACAAGGTTACCTTGTGTATAATTGCACCATGCGTATTTACCACTCGCATTTGTAAATGCCACTCACCTGCACCATAATCACAGGCGGCGGCACCTTGCCGCAGGAGGGGAAATAGAAGTTGAGCACCTTGTCATCGGTGACCTTTTCGGTGAGACCCTGAGCGACCATTTTGGCCAATGTCTTCTCCTTGGACTGCGCTTGTCGTGCCAATTTGGCCGAACCGTGACCGAATCGTGCAATATAGTTCTTCATGTGCGATATTTGATCCTGCTCCCAGTTGTACTGTTTCATTTGATTCTCCAAGAGTTCCATGCGTGTGCGCACAAATGCCTCATAGTTGCCAGTGTAATATTTCAGGCGTTTGCTGGTCAAGTGGATGATGTTTGTGCAGACACCGTTGAGGAAATCCTGTGAATGCGAAATGAGCACAAGGATGCGCTTATACGTCTTCAACTCCTCCTCCAGCCAGACGCACGCATCCAGATCCAAATGATTCGTCGGCTCATCCAACAGCAACAGATGTGGCTTCACAAACAACGCTCGAGCCAAGGCGATTCTCATGCGCCAACCACCTAAACAAATGCAGAGATGGAAAAGTGAATTAGTTATCTTCCAGCTCTAGTTTGATTTAGAATTCCTGGTCAATGTACTCACCGGAAAAGTCCTTGGCCTGCTTCTGTTGCATGGCCTTGTCGAAGCCCAGACCATGGAGGATGCGAGCGGCCTTGACCTCGGCCAGATCGGCGGACATGTCGTCGAGTCGCTCATAGATATCCATGAGCTGCTCTTGGGCATCATCCTCGTCGCTCATGGTCAGCTCCTCGGCCAGTTTCTCGAGCTTAATGCGCTCCTCATCCACCTCCATGACGCACTGGAGTGCGCTCTTTGAGCTAGCCGGAATCTCGCGTGTCAAATGGAATATATCGATATGTGGCGGTATCTCAACCTCACGTCCACCCAGTACCGACAACAGCGATGATTTGCCGCAGCCATTGAGACCGATTAGACCATAACGACGTCCGCAATTCAACTCGAGCATTGTGTCCTGCAGCAGCTCCGAGCCAAAGAACGTTATCGAAAAGTTGGCAATTTTCACATCACGCGATCGCGGATGCACAGCCAATGAGCCGGTGCAGGAGCGCGCCTCGGCACTGATGCGTGCCTCCTCCTCCAATTTGGCGCACAGTTTCTCCTCCTCGGTCAACTCACGTTCCACTTGGCCGTTTGTCTTCTTCGTGGATGGTATTTGTTGGATCTTCTTGTTGCGCGCATCCTTTTTGCGTTGCGCATCACGTTTCTTAGCGTCATTTTTACTCATTTTTACTCTCTTCTGTCTCTTTTACTACGTTTACAACAATACTTTTTGGGATTTCCAATCGAAATGTGTGTGTGTTTGTTTGTTTGTATTTGGTTTGCCTAAAAATATATATGTATGTATGTATTTTCTTGTCTGTGCGTGCTTGATTCGAATGTGTGTGTGTGTGTGTGTGTGCTGGAATTGTCAATAAACAAAAAGAAAGATAAATAACATTATTAACAACTTGAATAATACTGGGTGCCACAGAAATCTCTTTCACCTGAATTTGACGTACATTTGTATGAAATTTACGTCATTTTTCAGGTGAAAGAGATTTCTGTGGCACCCCAGATAAATATATTAGTGGGATTCCGGTAAACGTTTTTGATTTGATTTTTATTTTTCAGTCAGCTGTTCACAGCTGCTCCATACAAAATTTTCAGTGTGCTCAGAGCAAATCAGGGAAATGTGGTCTTACTAATTGATTTCGAAAAATCAGCTCTGAGACTGATTATATTTGCATTTTGATTTTCTTTCAACTCAAATCTGTGTCAGCTGTGTGGCATATGGTGTTTGTTTACATTCTGCTGTCATATCAATATGGAGAACGTTAGTCTAATGCATTTAAAGTATTTGTAAATAAATAAATATAAAATGTTTGTTTAAATCTGCGAATATTCAATAAAAACATAATCGAAAAGCAAACTTTCGTTTAAAACGCGTATAAATTTCCTTTTCTGGCTTTCTTTCGGCATTTTGTATACTTTTTAGTTGTCAATTAGCTGTTCGCCCAGGCTGTCAGCTGTTCACGAAATCAAAAAATAATCAGTGTGCAAAAAGGGTCGTTCCGTCAAATAGTTTTGATTTGGTTAAAAATAATCAAAAGCAAATCAAAAACGTTTACCGGAATCCCACTATTATTTTTTGCAAAATAAAATTTGCAAATTTTATAAATTGTTAAAATAGTTAAAAAAAAAAAAAAAGCATTTAAAAGCACAGCAATCGCTCAACTGTTCTATTGGATTGATATCACAACGCAATCATAATTTGTATAGCAAAATAATATGAATGAACTTGATCCATGGTGATTATGACTACGACTTCGGCTCTGCCAGACAGACAGGCACGAGACATGACGAAAGCGGCCGAAGTTAAAGCTAGAAAGCTGCGCTGTTGCTACACCGACCGATCACCAATACATGCGCACATTAATCGCCTTCTCTTTGCTGCTGTTTCATTCTATATCCAGTTTCAATAATATTGAAAGAACATGTGAAGCGAACGGAAATGGAATGCGTAAAGACGCTACAATTTGCGAAGAGAAAAGCAGATGGCGCCCACTGTGCACAACTGTTTCAACAAAAAAAAAAAAAAAAAAAAAGCAAACGCAAATTTTGGTAATGAAGCCCAAAGTGACGCGTTACGATTTTCAGTTTAAAACTTTTTCTGAGAACTTTCTGCGACGTTGGCGTTTGATGCTTTTTTTTTTTTTTTTTGCATTTTTCTGGCTGTTGCCGAGCGCCACATTTCACCTTCATTAAAGCAATTTTTATGAATCACCGCTGTTGGGGAACGCCGCGCGTTCGTTTTTAGTGAATGTGCACACAAAGGAATCCCATTGCAGCTGATAGATTTTAAATGAATGATGAGAGAGAGGTGACGGGAGAGCATTGTGATATTGGGGAAAGGGGTGAAATTGCACCACATACACGCGCTAGACAACACTAACACTTGTCTGATGTTACACCACACGCGCACACACACTCAGGCACACGCATGCATATTCATATATATATATGTATGTGTATATGTATGCATGTGCACATTATTGAATTTTCCACGTCTGGTTGGTTGTTAATAGCACAATATCTCACCTTTTAATTGATGATGATTAAAAAAAGAACGTGTCACGCACAAGAGTTGAAACCAATTTGCATTTGTTGGGTTAATGTTAATGCTGGTCCGGGCTTCTGGGGGGCTGCTGCTAAACGGGCTGCTGCTTTACAACGGAACAGGAACACACCGAACACACACACCAACAGCAGCTGCAAAAAGTGCTGCTACTTTTCTGCCGTTTTACCGTTTTTGCCGCCGCACACGTGTTACGTTGAAGTAATCGAGATTCGATTATATTGTCTGCAATAGCATATCGATATATCGCTTAAGAAACTATTATTTTAATTTTTTCGAAAAAATTGGTTTGTTTAAATTTGGAGCTGGTGTGAAAGAAAAAGATGAAAGAAAATATTAACAGGCTTAATTTAGTAGGCTATAGTTGTCAACTGATAATTTTAAAATATATCGATAACATAGTCTGTCTAATTTTTATATGCAAAAAATAATACATGTGTTAATTACTGCAGAAAAAAATTACTATTTACTTTTGAATGAAAATAATTGAGTGTGGTGTATTTCTAGCGACAGATATTGAAATTGTTGTTTAATATTTTATATGGCGGCAAAATAATTGCTCTTCTTCTTGAGCAATCGACATTTGCGTTGAAATGTGAGTGTCCAAACGATAGTCAACGTCGAAACGTTTTCAACACTGACACTGATAATTCAAAATGGTGCGCATTGTCTAGGCGTACAATTGGCTTTTGTGTACATTATATTGTTTGTGCGATTTTAAATTGTTTACAAGTTGAAATTAGACAGTTTTATTAGACTAAACGACTATTGGTGTGTGTTAAATATAAGTATAATGCTGGAAACAAAGAGCATCGCTGCATTGGCGTTCAATGAGACGCCGCGCAAACGCAAAAGGGAAACTGGATTTGTGCCGCAACCCTTAAAAATTGAGGATGCAGCTGCCGCCGCTGCCGCCGCTGCCGCTGCCGCCGCTGTTGGCGCAACTGCGTCATGCTTCACCAACGCTGCCTTCAGTTCGACGCCAAAGAAACTGATCGGACGCCGTCGTTTGGCCAAAGAGAGCGAGAACATAAATCCATTCGCTGGTCATCCTGGCCTGGAAATCAAATCCATTGCCGACTTGGCAACAGTTCACAAGCAGCAGCAGCAGCAGCAGCAACCGCAGCAGCAGGACAAACAGCTCACACTCAATCCCTTTGAGGTTGTGCGTCATCCGTCGAAGAAGAAGAAGAGAAGCGAGCATGCTTGCTTTGAGAATCCCGGACTTAATCTCGAGCTGCCCGAGCGTCAGTTTAATCCGTATGAGGTATGTCGCTTACAGGGTATTACAGGGTATATTAAGTTTGGGCAATAGTATGTAACAGGCCGAAAGATATATATTCTTGATCAGCATCCACAGTTGAGTCTTTATAGCCCTGTCCGTCTGTCCGGACAGAAAGGATCTCAGAAATGTCAGGAGCTAGAAGCATTAAATTTGCTATGTAGACTCCCTATACATTATTATTTTTATAATTTCGCCCACTAATCGAAAAAAAATAACGTATTTTAAAATCAACTTTAAACCGAAGATTTTTTAATTTGCACGCAAGATTAATTCTAAAAATTTCTTCATATCAAGTTAGCAATTTTTGTTGTTATTGATTTCAATATTGAAAATACTAAAAAAAAAAAAAAAAAAAAATTGCGACGAAAAATAAAATGTTTAACTTTTTTTGTTGCTTTTTCTGATATTAAAATATTTTTATTACTCATTATATTTTCATTTTTTCTGTTCAAAAACTTGGCAAAAATTTGATGAAAAAAAAAACTAGCAATAAATTTGTAAATTGTATTTTATAAAGTGTATTTTAGCTGAACTTGCTTTTGTTTTTTAAAATTTATTTTGGTTTTTTAAATTTTAATTTCGTTTATGGTAAAATCAGAAAGTTTTTTCTTTTTAAAAATATTTTTTTTATAACATTTTTTGAACTTTTACTTAATTTATTATTATGATGATCAAGTAGAATCTTTTTTATCTTTTTTAAATATATTTTATCAAATTAAATATTTTTTCGCTTTTTGTTTAATTTCTTATGATTTATGATCAATTCTGTAAGCCGTAAACGTTGATTAATTTTTAAATTGTACCCTCTGTTTTTTAGGTGGTACGCTGCGTGGCCACGCCCACCAAGTGCTTTGTGAACGCGGCTCTCAATTTGCGCGGCAGCGATGCGCCCGCCTCCCTCAATCCCTTCGAGATTCATCGCCGCAGCGAGATTTCGGCCGCTGCCAGCAATCCGGCGGGCGTGGCGAATCCCGCACTCACCGAGGAACCGCTGCCAACAAGTCTGAAAATTGGCCTACCATTTGCACCCACTCTGGGCTGTCGCATTGACTTCCATGGCATGGAATTGGCCAATTTGACGCCCAGCAAACTGTTTGCCGAGAAGCTCGTCTTCTCGCCGGTGACGCCGCTGGCGCCGCTCAAGAAGGAGGAGGCGGAGGGAAAGCGCTCACTGGGCGCCATCAGCGAGGAGGAGAGTACCCTGGATATTGGCAAGGAGCTGGATCGCTATCAGCTGGAGCTGGAGAACAGCATTAATGAGGCAAAGCTGCGCAAGAAGGGCATTTTTGAGGAGGTGAAGCAAGTGGAGCAGGTGCAGCAGGTGCAGCAGGTTCAGCAGCAGGTGGAGCAGCTGGACAGACGCATCATCTGCACGACGCGCAGGCGCACGCTCACAGAGATTACAGAGGAAATCACAGAGGAGGCAACTCCAATAGAGAAGGAAGAGGCGGCGCAGGCAACTGTAGAAGCATTGCCTGTGCCGGAAGGCATTGTAGAGGGCGGAGATGTGGCCTATGCCTCCGAATCGGAGCCGGAGGAGCTAGACGATGAGCTGGACTTTAAGGCGCCGGCCCGTTTCGTGCGTGCCTATCGCCCAGCGGCCCCAGTTGCTCCAATTAAAGCCAGTTCCATAGCTGGCAGCAAGGAATCTTTGCAATCGATTGCCTCCAGCAAATCTGCCAAGTCGGCGGATGCCGTGAGAGGCAGCAGTGTGCGCAATATGTTGCGCAAATCCATACGCAAGCTTATGCATCCCATGAAGGAGGACAAGGCAAAGGCAGAGAAGGAGCCGGACCAAGAGCAGGAGAAACATCATCATGGCAACATTATAAGCAGCATTCGTCATAGTCTGCGACGTCGGCCCAGGAAAGAGGAGCAGGAGCTGGAGTCGGAGTCGGAGGCAGTGCAGCGTCCAGCGGATATATCCATTATAGACAGCAGCGAGAGAACCATGAAACTGCGCTCCAATGTCCCACAAACGGAATACATGCGCATCGAGCAACTGACGAATGAAAGGAAACACACGCTGAGGAACAGCATTCGACGCTCCACGCGCGAAGTGCTGCGCCATGTGTTCCACAAGAGTCAGGATGCCTATGCGACAGCCAAGTGAGACGCCTCCACACTCCCGACTCCTTCAACTACGCATCGTACTCATCAGAGTATAATAAACACATCATCACGCATGTTCTTTAAGCACCCAAAGATTGTCTACAAAGCACACAAACGAAAATTGTACTCTTTTTTTTTATTTATATTTATATTTATCGCTTATTTACTTTTTGTCTCAAATTGTCTCAAAATTTGTATTTGTTTATCTTGTATACTTTTTATATGAGACTTGAATGATTTGTTTATTTTACCTAATTGAAAACTTGTTATTTTTCGAGTTCTCTCGAAGTAAATGAGCGATGTATATGTTTATATTTAGTTTAAGTATTTGCGATCTTTTTTACGATCTGATAAGTTTATGATCTAATATTTTATTCATTTAACTGGCAATGTTTAAACCTGCCAGAATTTTGTAGGACATTTTGCTCTTTGTCAGATTGCAACTAATTTTTTTTAGAAGAGAATTTCATTTTGTCAGATATCTGGTATTAAGTGAGGGACATAAACTTGATATAAAATATTCTATAGTTTTTAAAGTAAGAGAGCACTAAAGATATATCCTTTGAGAAAAGAAAAGATCATAGAGAACTTACACTTTCTTATAAACAAGTTATAAATATTATAAATACTTTTACCTTTATTTAATACCAAATATTCTGTGGACTATGAATGAAAACACATCACTTTCGAATAAGTTTTCATAATAAACTTGGCTTTTATTTTATTGCCAGTTTATTGAACTTTGATTTAAATGCACGTTTATTATACATTTTGTATTAAGCTAAGTTATGTAATTGTTTGCACATTTAGTTTATTTATACATTCATTGTATTTTTATACATTTGTTTTTTTATCTTACATAAAAATTATGTATGCACAATGCCTTACTGACTTTTTACTCAGCTGATCTATATAAATACAGATATCAATTGTTTCGGAATATTTACTGTGTGTAATTGTTTACTAAATCTATAATTAACTGAACACTTTCTTCAGTACGAAAAATGTTTGGAAACAGTTTTATTTTATTTATGTATTTATTATGTGACTTATCTCTATAATTTGATATAATAACAAATTTATCATTTTATTATTGCTCCAAAAAAAAACTATTTCTTATAATAATAAAATGACGGCTCTTTGATGGTGATTAATCAACAGATTAATTCAAAGATGAATTGAGGGATCAATTAAAACATGATGCGATATAACTTTTAGTAAATATATCAACAAATTAGAAGATTTTTAGAGGAAAAGATATACTCTAAAAGGTTTCTGGATTCAATTTAGAATAGCTTTCAATTATTTTAAATTTTTCACATTTGAAAAAAAAAACCTTTAAATGTATACACACTTAATTTTCTTTATTAATAAAAACTTTAGAAGGTTTCAGAATTATCTAAACAACTTTTAAATTTCTCAAAATTTTGTTGAACAAACTATCTCAAAGCCGCCATATTATAACGCTTGGTTCTTTTTTTAAGATTTTAAAAACTACTATGAATAAAAAATTTATAGATTCCACGTCAGGTTGGTAAAAGGAGAAACAAAAAGTTTTCTATAACTGAAATTAGATTTTGAAGTTCCATTTTAACTTTTACTTGATATTCTTAACGATATATCGATATCGATATTTTGAATAGTACTAATATATCGAGGTGCGACAACTCTACATCTTAATTATACCAGGGCTGGGCACGTAGTGGCTAACTTGGTAGGGCTGGAGATGAAGATCCTTCAGGCTCTACTTCTAGGTCAAAAAAATCTTCATAATTCCAACTGAACTAAATATGTATACCAGGGCTGGAGACACTGGATCCGTTATCTGGCGTCGATAAAATGGCTGCTTGGGCTCTACTTGTAGACCGTCTGCAGCAGTGGTCGCCTGCGCTGATCGATGGGCTTGTAGGCATGCTGATAGACGCTGGCCAGACGCCAGTGCTCCGGATATCCGCCCTGGCCCGCGCCGCCGCCCTGACTGCGAAATGGCGGCACCAGCGTGTCGATGTCATAGTTCTTCTTGGCATACGGCTGTCGGGGGCGTGGCACGACCAGGACACGCCCCGCGGCGCCAGCCGAGCTGCCGCCCCCGCAGCCCGCCGAGATGCCCACAAAGTCACCGGAGGCATTCAATTTGGGCACGCCGGCACGAAAGGCCGTCTTGCTCAGGCAATGACCATGTCCGTGACCATGTCCGTGTCCATGTCCATGTCCATGTCCGTGTCCGTGTCCATGGGCAGATGGACAGCATTTGGGAGCGGGCGCCACTTTGTGACAGAGCCTCCGGGCCGGACGACGCAGCAGCTGATCCCGTTTGCAGCTGGGACCCGTGACATGGTGACAGCCGGTCGAGGATTCCCCATGGCAGTTGTCCGTGTCGGGTCCCAAGTATTTCTCGCGCAGCGCCTGATAAGCCTTATCGCCCAGCATGGGCGTGGACTGATACTGTTTGGCCAGACGATTCACGGGCAAACCGAAACTGACGCCACCTCCATCTCGATCTCCGACTCCTCCGCCGCCTCCTCCGCCGCCTAATCCTCCCAAGACTGGCGCACGCCGACAATGCGAGGCACTGGAATCTCTGGAGACGCTGCGTGCTCTCATTGCAGCTGGCGGTGAATAATCGCAGGCACAGTTCTCCTCCCGCTCCAGGGCGCGTCCCGCAAAGTCCGTCTTGCGCCTTAAGATGTCCTTGTCAAAGAAATCCGGTTCACCCAGTGTGCTGGTAAAGACGCCCGCCGAACGTCCCAGCTCTCCATTGGATTGCTGATCCTCCCGTGGCGTCTTCACACAGGTGAACACAGCGGGTCCCGCGGAATCATTGGAGCCATCGATGTGCCGCGCCAGACGCGGTTCGTCCGCGGGATTCGCCGGCTTAAAGTCCCAGCCGATGGCCAGATCCATGGCACCCATTTTCTTGCTCGGAGCCGAGCCAATCCCGCGAAATGTGTCGCCACCAAAGGGCTTGGGCAGCAGACCTGCCCCAGTTTTCGGACGAAACACCTTCATTTTGGTGCAGTGCGTCGGTCCAGCGTTGTGGGTCTTAACGCCCACACCCGTCGCAATCGGATCAATGTCCAGGGAGAGTCCACCGTGTCCTCCAGTGATCTGGGCCTTGCGAAAGGCCAAATCCGCCACACAATCCGGCAGGGGCTGATGATCCAGATTGTCCTGATGCATCCGCTTGGCCAGCTCAAAGTTGGCATAGGCGGGCACCACCGGAGACGGACAACGTTCGTTGGGCTTCTCCGTGATCGAGTGCAGCGGCATTTTCTTGATAAGATCAGGTGATCCTCCGGCTCGCAATCCTCCTGTTCCTGCCGTCACAAGGGGCAGGGAGATGAGATCCTTGCCGGGTGAAAATTCAAACTCGGAAACGTCCAAGCAATGACTATTGTTCAACTGTCCTGTGTATTTGGCTTGAGCTGCGGCCAGGGCTGGAAATTGTCGTCCTGCCGCCGAGTTGATCTCCCGCGTCTAGGGGTGGGATATTTTTAAAATATCAATATCGATAATGATTCAATCAGAAAAAACTATTTTTACTTAACAGTATCGATTTTTATACTATCGATATCCATGTTATCGATATGTACAAAAGTTATAAATATATATGATATAATCGATATTAATATTATCGTCCGAAAAAATATCGCACATATGTATGTATTTTGTTGCCAAAAATTTCTATCAATATTAACCGATATCTATATATGTAACTATCGATATTTTTTCTTTCAGGATTCGTACCCGTGTCGCCTCCGCCGTAGAGTTATCACTGAGATACAGACGATTTAGAGGCAAGTCCCGTTCCAGATCATGTTGACCAGCTCGCTTCTGATCCAATAATTGTTGATGGGAGGGCAGACGATATTCCGGTTCAGTGAGATCTCCGGGTGTATAGCTCAAGTCCGGCAATTTGTAGTTTCCCGTTGTTGCCACAGCTGCTTGCGACATGGTTTTTTTGAGTTTTGTTTTTTAAGTCACTCAAAAGTTTCTAATTTATGCATGTGAAATGAATTTGAGATGCGTTTCGAGATCTTTAATGTTTGATGATCGATGAGGATGAAAATGGAGATTAGTTGTTGATAGAGTGCTCGGTGCGTTCTGTTGGGTGAGGAATACGGTGCTTAACTGGAGGTTATTTAAAAGTTAGCCAAGTCCCCTTGGAGGTACCTTTTATTGTGATGTTGAACTACATTTATTTTTGCGCGGGATACATGCTAGATGGCGCTAACAATGAGTTCTCTCAGCTTTCCTTAGGAGTAATCCCTACTAAAAGGTAGTGCTCTTTCTCTTGACGGTCCTGGATAAACTCCAGACGTAATTCTACATGAATTGAAAGTTTTTTACATCCCCAGACCCGATGACGACAGTTCCAATCAATGGTTTCCTAGGAGTAATCCCTACTAAAAGGTAGTGCTCTACCCCTTGACGGTCCTGGACATATCTCAGACGTAATTCTGCATAAATTTAAAGTTTTCTATATCCCCAGACCCGATTAAGACAGTTCCAATCAATGGTTTCCCAGGAGTAAACCATACTCAAAGGTAGTGCTCTACCCATTGACGGTCCTGGTCATACCCCAGGTGTAATAATACATGAATTGAAAGTTTTCAACCTCCCCAGGCTTGATGACAAGAGTTCCAATCGATGTTATTATTTTGAAGGCTCCTTTAAAGTGACACCACTTCAAACCTAAGTGATCTCTTTTAGAGCCCTTAGACAATACCCCAAAGTTACCCTTTTTTTTTTTTGGATCAGTATAATTTCAAATCTATAGAGAGTCTTTACAATAAAGAGGTACCAAAAGTCTTAGTTTATTGACGAAAATTAGAAAGATTGACTATGTAATATTACTTCTGCTTGGACTTGGACTTGGACTTGGAAGGGGCGTGAGTTGTTGACTTGGCCGTGGATTTGTTCGAAGCCGTAGCCGAAGCCGTATCCTTGCTAGGGGAAGAAGCCGTATCCTTACTGGGAGGAGGAGGGTTGCCCTTATTCTTCTCGGCCAGTGCTTGGGCTTGTTCCTCTAGATGGGTGCCCGTGTTGCGACTGCGATTGTACTCAAAGGCCGTCACTGGACGCTTGCGAAGACGCTTGCGATTCCTCATCGAAGAGTCGCCCATGCGTGGAATTAATTTCTCCTTAGGCTGTGGGGGAAGCGGGTTGCAAGTGACAAGGTGACACGGGAACAAGGGAGTGCAAGAGGGTGCAGGGTATCTATCAAGTGTCCATACTCACCTTGGGCTCGCACTTGGCGTGCTTGCAACGACGATGCAGTTCGTCAATGTTCAGCAATTGCTGTAATCCCTCACACTTGGTCTGACATTGGGGCTTCTCCCACAGCGGATCTCCCTTCTGGCCCAGCGTCTCACGCCAACCGCATTGATTCTTCGCCGTCTTCTTCTGGCAACAGCAAAGATCTCTCGGATATTTCGCGTACTTGTGCTGTCCACTCAGACACCTGTTGTACAAATTGGCGAAGCTGCGCGTTATCCTCAATGGCAGGTGATAAGTGCCTCGATATTCACCCAAGAAGTGTCCTTCGCTGCATCACGTTAAAGAGAAACCAAGGATAGGAAAAATTCAAATATGTTATTATTACACTTAAAAAAATGATTGCTTTCTTAAATCAAGAAAATATGTCTGAAATATTTATTTAATTTGATTTATAAAAATAATTCAGCTCTTAAAAAAAAATTAAAGAAAAATATCTAAATTAAATAATCTTAAAATCCAGAGTATTTAAGAACTTTATGAACTTTCGCTTCTCAATTCATTTTTTAGTCAAAAATTTCTGATTTTGAGACAGAAAGACCGATTTCTAAACTCAAGAATATTCGGCATCAATATTTTACTTATTTTTATTATTATCAATAAACTTAAAAAAAATAATAAGTAGAGCAAATATGTTTTCTGTTTTTTTCGCTTCCTATTTTTATCAGTGTATTTTTAAAATTATGAACTTTTTTTCAATGGTATTCACTCTTTTTCAATCAATTTACTCACCGCTTTGCAGAGGGCAACAAATGTCCGTTCTTCTCGCAGATTGCCGTCGAGTTCTTTTGCAGGTTTCGTGGACGTGGAGGAAAAAAGCGTTGATACTCCCAGTTGCTTAAGCTTCTGGCCCGAAAGCTGCGCTCGTACTGCAACATGAAAATAGGAAAATGGGGAAGTTACAATTTAATATTCCAAAAAATAATCTTAAAATCAATCTTAAAAAAAGCTTAAAATCTTTTCAGATATAATTTGTGTTGTATTTAAATATATCGACAATTTTGAGAAAACGTTGAAGCTGTTTGATATTTGTAAAAGAAAATTATAAATTAGGCATAAAAAAAATATTTTAGAAACATTTTCAAATAGTAGTAGTCTAGAAATATGGAGTATCCAATAATTTTCAAGCTGCATTTAATAAAAATAAAATAAAAAACAAAGTTTGCTCATTTAGAGCAATGATTAATGGTGTTTTAAGAGCACTTGATTTTGTTTGACTTGGAGTCAGTTGAAAGTTAAGCCAGGTTGGACAGTCAGCCACCTGTTTCAATTGTGGCACCAGCAACGGAAGGAATCCCGCAAAGCTAAATCCGTTATTTATGGGCGCTAAGCAAACCAATTGATAAAACGAGAAACCAAAACGAAACGAGACGAGACGATATGAAATCAACCATACCGAACCCACCCCTTGGAGCAGGAGCAACCCACCCCTCGCTCTGAAGGTCGAGAGTAGTTTTTTTTTTTGTTGGGCGTGCAACGATTACACGGCGTAATCGTAATCTCTGTGTTGCAACATGTGTAAAAAAGCATTTTGTCTAATGCCACTTAATGCCCCTGTTTGTGTTTGCCTTTTTAAAGGACAAACCTATAAAAAAAAAGCAACAAAGCAATAGAGGTATTCGAAATTGTGAATACCCTATGAAATAACTATTGAATTTAATTGAAAGATAAGATTAAAATTTTAGTTAAGAAAAATTATTTTCATAATTTTTTAAAAATTAGACGGCATATTTATTTTGACAACATTTTAAGTTAAATCTACTCCATTTCAATTCCGTTTGAATGATACAAAACTTTCCTTACCCATTAAGTACCCATTGAAACAATTTTTCAAAAATCTTTTCGCTAGTATTTTTTATAAATTTTTGAAAGCAAAGAGATTTTTGAAAAATTGTTTCTGCAGTCACTCTTAGAAATGTTTAAGGAATTTTTTTGCATCAAAAAATTTTTTGAAAAAAATCGAGGAAAAAAGTTTTAAAATTGACGTTTTTTAAAATTCAAAGTTTTCAATGGGTACTTAATGGGTTCAGGAAAGTTTTGTATCATTCAAACGGAATTGAAATGACCTTTCCATTGATGCCAAAATGTACATGAAGCTGGTTCAAATAACGAGTAGATTTACCTTTAAATGTTGTCAAAATAAATATGCCGTCTAGTGTACACTTTTTTGGTGTAACTAACATACCCCATTTCTGTTTTTGGGTATAGGGTATTAAACAAGAACTGCGAATTGCTGGCAGACGTTAAGTCCTTGGTCCTTGCTCTTAGCCAGGATCAAAGTCATGTGCAATCATTTATCAGAGTAGCTGCAGCAGCTGTTGCTGCCCCTTCGACCACCCATTCTCCTGCTCCTCCCCATAACGGCTCCACAACTTCTTCTCCTCAATACTGCCGCAATTGGGCGCCAAACAACATATTTTCTTGGGAGACGCTTCCCACGCAATTTTCTAAAAGTTTCAATTAAAACCCAACACAAAAAATAAATGCAAATTGCGGCGGGTAATACAATACGACCAGCCACGCCCACACGCCCACAAGCACGTGGCAAGTTGTCAACACTTGATTGAAGATTGAGCACCAGCAGCAGCAGCAGCAGCAGAAGAAGGCAAAGGGGCCAGGGGGCGTGGCTTGATTGAGTGCGTGCGAACCAAAAGAAACGTAACGAAGATGCGACTGCAAAGCAGATGCTACAAAGAGAGAGCGGGGGTGGGGGTGGGGGAGGTAGAGTAGTTGGTGGGTGGGGGGGGCGGTGTGTAGTTAAGCAGCGTGTGAGGCGTTGCTATTGTAATTAAATTTGCACGGCAATTACACAACACTGCAAAAGTGCTTAGAGAGCTGTGAGGTTGGGATTGATCGATGCGAGGGTTTCTTTTATGCTTTTGAGACGAGGCGTAAAATACAAATTGATTTTAAACTCAATTAGCAACAATGCCGCAAAGGCGTCCAACTGTTAGATGCAACCAAAAAAAAATAGATAGTTGTTAACTCAATTGCCCTCCTTCTCTTTTATTCTTTTCTCTCCTCGCTACTCATCACACTCTCCCCTCTCTTGTTGAGGCTGCGATGATTTTGTTGTTGTCAACCCTCTGGGGTGCAATTTATCACATGGTGCGCGCGTCTACGGATTAGACAGTCAAAAAGCTAGATGAACGCACGTGCAACACAATTTTTGAGCTGACTGTGTTGCACTTGTGTCAAACACTCCACTGCCTTCTCCCCTCTCCCCACTCACACCAACTCACACTGTCACCACGCATCGCACACTCACACTCACATCGACGACACTGGGGTCCAGTGTCTGCACTCTCACCACATCTCACACTCCCCACTCCCACTCTCACCACATCTCACACAGCCCACTCCCACTCTCACCACATCCCACACTCACTCACTCGCTCACTCACACTGTGATCCAGTCTGGTGTCCTTTTCACTTAAGCTAATTTCACGCACTAGCAACAACTTAGTTTCATCGCTTTTCCGTTGATTTTCCAATCAAATTTTCCGAACCGAACAGCTGTCAATTTGTTTCAATTGCAATTGAAATGCCATTTAATACAATCCATTGATGCTGAGGGTGCAGCAACAGTAACAACACCAACAAAAACGCACAAAAAACAACAACAACAAGAACAACACTTTGTGCAGCGAGAGAGATTTGTGGAGAAATTCCGTTAGATATATTCACGTTATCGTTTGCATAAAGCAAATGAAAAATATCAAAATAGCTGTAAACTGAGTTGCGTGGCAATTTGTGTGTATGATGATCGAAGGATGGGGTGTGGGAGGGGCAACGTTACCTATCGTTACCAAGTAAATAAACTTTACTGTCGCTATTTGGCAACATTTACTCGCAAATGCTGCACTTGCACGAGAGAGCGAGACAAAGAGAGAGATAGAGCGAGAAAACACACTCATAGGTGACAAGCACGAAACAATAGATGGGGAAGGAGGAGAAGGAGGAGTAACGCGAACTGGAACGGAAACGGGAATAAGCAAAGAGCTGCGTAACTAAGAGGCACACTTGACAGGCGACAAACGTGTCAGTGTCACAATAACTAGAATCCCTACATACAAAAAGGATGCACTTTAAAGAAAAAAATTATAAAAAGAGTGAGCATTTAGAATTTGTATATTGAAAGGTATTTTTTTACTTTAACTTTAAAGAAATTATATATTGCTAAAAAATTCTAAAAGGTGAGTATCGAGTTTTGTTAAACCACAGAATTTGTAAGAACACATCTTTTAAGGATTGCATTCTGTGTCGCCTGTCTTTGTTTACTTTTTAGACCCTGTACTTTAAAAGTACAAAGAGTCTACTAATTTCATCAAAAGCGAATTCGTGAATTTTAAAGTAAAAATCTTGCATATTTCTAATTTTTTACTACAAATATTGGATTATTTTTTTGCATTGTTAATTTTATTGATTTTACTAGAAAGGTACAGGGTCCTTTTAAGTCGAGCAAGCTCGACTCGACAGTAACCTTTTCTACTAGATTTATATATAGAAGCAAACTTAGTGGCACTCCGAGCGAGACAGAGATAGAGACAGAAACAAAAACAGAAACAGAGACAAGTTGAACATTCAGGTTGTCGGAATTTTGACTGTTTGTTGTGATGGTTATTCGTAGCACAGATTGGGGCCACGTTTGGTGGGGTTGGGTGTTGCCAAGCTCTTTGTTGTTCTTGTGTACAGTCGTACAATCCTAGACACACATGGGGTACATGCATTTATTGCTCAGTTAGCTTTATAAAGCCTAAACTCACTTATGGCAACTTTCAGATAGGGTATTTAATAGTCGAACTGATTCTCTTACTGACTAAATGTGATATTTTTAGCCCGTACCAAGCGGGATATAGACAAAAGATACGATGGCGTCTGCAATTAATTCTGTGCCTGGTTAACGGCCTCACAAATATTACTTCAAACAAAAAAAAAACACAATTCGCAAAAATTTTAAGGGCAAAAAATTTGATATCCGTTTTTCAGGTAATTTATCAATTTCTTACTTATTTCAATGCATTTAAATTTCTCACCTGCATTGCGCTAAAGTTAAACGACATTTCGGTCTTGAATTTGGAATTTCTGATGGAATTTTAGCCTAAATTAAAGAGAAAAAAATTTTTTTTATGTTAAGAACTTTGTAAATTTCGGCATGAATTTTGGGAACAGTCTAAAAAACAAATGCCACTTGGATGCCTAAATTTTTGTGTGGCTTTTTAATGTAAGAGGGAGCAGTGGGCGTGGCCTTGCGCACAGCAGCCAAAGAACGAAGGATACACATCTACATGCATACATATATCCACAAGCCAGGGGGGCTGAAGTCAGGAGGAGGAGGGGACATACCTTGGGCGGGGTTTCAATATTGTGACGCAGCTGGCGCTTTGTTGGCAGACGGAAAAGCAAATGGAAAACTTGCCAGCGACAACTGAGCCCCAAAAGCCCACGGAATAACAAATAAAAGTGCGACACGAAAGCATTCTCGACTAGCAGATACTCTGTGTAACCAAGAAAAGGTTAAAAGGTTGTTTACGGCATTTATTCAAATCTTATTTTATAAAAATAATAATAATTTGGCTTTAAATTATTTTATGCTATTGCATAAGATATGAGGTCTGGCTTAAATCTAAAGAAAGCTACATACCAAATTTTCCAGCTATAGCATTTATAGATCTTGAGTCATTGGAAGAATGAGAGAAGTACTGCTCAAAAGATTGAGAGATGATGAAATTGCAATTTGCTTTTGCCTTATAAAGAAATGAAATGAATGCATCTTAAAAATAGTATAATTAAAAATGTATAATATAGAAGCTACTACATACCAAATTAGCTAACTATGCTTTTTCGGATGTTGAGTTATAGGTAGGAGAAGAAAAGAACTGCCAAAAAAAATGACTGATGGTCAAAATTTACTTACACTAGTCGGCATATTTATTTTGACAACATTTAAAGTTAAATATATCCATAATTTGATAGTACTTCATGTACATTTTGGCATCAATGGAAAGGTCATTTCAATTCCGTTTGAATGATACACAACTTTCCTTAACCCATTAAGTACCCATTGAAAATTTTGAATTAAAAAAAACGTCAATTTTAAAACTTTTTTCCTCGATTTTTTTCGAAAAATTTTTTGATGCAAAAAAATTCTTCATACAATTTTAACAGTGACTGCAAAAACAATTTTTCAAAAATCTCTTCGCTAGTATTTTTTATAATTTTTTGAAAACTGCAAAATTTGACTATTTTAACCCCTTTTTTTTACTTTTCATACAAAAAGTGTAATTTTTGCAGTTTTAAAAAAATTATTAAAAATACTACCGAAGAGATTTTTGAAAAATTGTTTTTGCAGTCACTGTTAAAATTGTATGAAGAATTTTTTTGCATCAAAAAATTTTTCGAAAAAAATCGAGGAAAAAAGTTTTAAAATTGACGTTTTTTTTAATTCAAAATTTTCAATGGGTACTTAATGGGTTAAGGAAAGTTGTGTATCATTCAAACGGAATTGAAATGACCTTTCCATTGATGCCAAAATGTACATGAAGTACTATCAAATTATGGATACATTTAACTTTAAATGTTGTCAAAATAAATATGCCGACTAGTGTACTTTGGTCTTGTTTCCAATGTTAGCTATGAAATATTTAAAACTTTGGAACATATAATTATTTAAAAAGCTACATACAAAAATTACTAACTACGACTTTTATAGATTTTGAATTACTGGTTAAAGTAGAGCAGCATTTCTAAAAAGTAAGTATATAGGAAAACTACATAAGTTTCGGTCTTGTAACAATGATTACGCATAAAAGATGTGCAAATTAAAAAAAATATACTTTAAAATCAATATAAATGAAAATTATAAACCAAATTTTCTGGAAATAGTTTTTAAAGATACCGAATTATAAAAAAGAGAAAATCTAATGAAAGGAAACAATTTTTTTGATTGATGACTGAGTAAACGTATTTATATACCACTTAAAGCTTTGAAAGATACATACCCAAATTTAATAGCTATAACTCTGATAGTTCCTCAGTTATAGGCAAAATATGAAGAAAACCAGATCCACGGATGGACTTTTAAAGTGATTTGTCAAGATTCTCTCTAGAAAAAGTAGGATGGTATGGAATAGAAAAAACTCATTTGAATGTCTGTACAATATATACATTATTATATATTTATTTGTGGACTTTCGATATAAACAAATATCACGTATTAGATGCTAACAAAAAAAATTGAGTATTACCTAAATGTAGTTATATGTATAGACTAGCGAGATTTGAAATACGCCATTGCCTTGCTTAATGGCCTACATACTTATATTGGAAATTGGAAATATTAATTTTGTACAAATAATTTTGAATTTTGATTTATACAGATATTTGCCTATTAATGGCCTCCATTAAAAATACCGTAAAATGAATTTTGAAATTCTGTCAAAATATCTTTTTACAAGTCATTTTTTTGAGAGGCCGCTAAGTGTAGGGCTTTGTAGGGCCGTCATGTTAATTGTGGAGTGAAAAAAGCTAGGCCGCTAAGTGAGGCATAGGCATAGGAAGTTCAGTTGAATTTTCCCCACAAGCTTTTCAATTTTGTTCGTAGCTCGGAGGAAGCGTTAGAAACATGGCGCCTGGCAACTGGCTGCAGCTGGAGGCGTTGGCGGTGTCTCAGGGTGTCTCCAGCACATGATTCAGATACGCTATGTAGCAGATGGCCAGCTTGAGGATCTCGATCTTCGACAGCTTCTTGTCCGGCGGCAATGTGGGCAAAAGTTTTCGCAGCTCGGCGAAGGAAACATTGAAGGCCTCGACCCGAATGCGTTCCCTGGTGGCGTGCGCCGTCCGATACTTGAGTGTGGCACGACGCCGACGACGTCGCTCCTCGCGCGACAGACCCACCAGCTCCGAGGGATCCAAATGGGCAATGGGCGTGGTGCGACGTCGTGGCGCTGGCGTCGGCGGTGGCGGCGGCGCCGGCTGAGCGGCCGTCTCACAAGCGATCCTCGCCTGAAAGCGCTGATCCAGATCGAGTGTGGTGCTGGCCGCGTAATCCTCGCCAGCCACATGGCCGTTGGAGTGCATATTGTTGGACGCCGCCATGTCATCATCCTGCTCCATATAATAGCGACTCAGGGAGATGCTTTGAGGCGGCGCCGGTGCCAAATGTGTCATGTCATAGACCATGGTGATGATGATGCCTCTCCAGCTATTGCTCCAGCTGCACTTGCTCCTGAAAAACAGAGAGAGAGGGAGAGACAGTTGACTGTGATTATTTTGGCCAACAACTTGCATTATTTATGGTTACTGAAAGGGTGCAAACCCCGCACTCCCTCCCCCTCCAAAGGGTTGCGACCCTTTCCCTTCTTCCTTGCTATTCCCTTCCCATTTCCTTCCCTCTCCCTTCAGTTTGGTCACGTGTCACGTCTTCTGTTTGCCTTTTCTATTATTTTCATTTGTTTTTATTGTGCTCATTGTATTTATTCTTTTTATTATTATTATTGTAACCTTTCAAAGGGGTTTTATCATTTTGTCATCAAATGTGTAACGCATTATTGGAGGCGTGGCACATCCCATAAAGGCATATGTACATATGTAGTTACTGAAGTAACTTAAAAAAAAAAGCATTTTTCATTAAGATTAAAAAATAATAAAATCAAATGAATCGTGTTTTCTTTACTTCTTCTGAGAAAGAAAATATTTTTGTTTTACAAATTTAAATCTTCAAGCTCTTAAATTTGTGAAAAAGTTATGTATGTACTTGACCAACTTTATATAATGTTATTATAATATACTGTTATTAGTTTTTTTCATTTTGAAGAACTTTTTTTTTTTAAATTTTTTAAATACTTTAACCAACAAATTTTTTTTTAAATTTTTGAACAGCAATATTGCTGGCGTTTAAGAAAATCTGAACTAAATATGATGTTTTTTTGTTTTTATTATTAGAATTTCCAGCACTTCAAGTATAAACTTATTATTTAAGGTGCTAGTCACAATTTTAAATTAATTTCGTACCCTTTTAAAATGAAATTTTAGATTGTAAAATATAAAAAACAGTTCAAACTTTATTAAAACATATTTTTTATTTGAATTTACAGTTGGTAAGGGCATCAAATTGTTGGCGTGCCAAATTAAGAGTTATTCGCTTATTGTATTTATTGTTATTATTTGTTGTCGCTCATTCGCAACATATTTTCACACCTACACAAATAGCTGAACAATCGTCACGTTTTTATTTATTTTCGCCCGCGGGATTTGCGAAAATCAGGAAGGGGGAAACGTGAAATAAGGGGCGGGATGCGAACCCTTTTTGTTTTTCTTTCTTTTTTTGATATTTGCGGTTTACGTTCGATTTAATATTCATTTAATGGGCTGCACAAAATCAAAGTGAGTTTTGTAAAAGAAACACGTAATCATTATAAACATAAGTTGATTTTTTTTCTAGTCTTATAGTGATTCTCAGAAGACACACATTCGCGTTAACTCCAAAAAAATAATTGTATATCCTTTGATTTTTCACATGATGTTAACTTACAGGAAATGCAAACACAGGAATTTTATTTCAAATTTGTATATTTTGCAATAAATGAAGCTCTGGTCGCGTAAAGCTTTTCCGACAAACTGAGTGAATGTCAGGATGTTGCAGCATCCTTTATAGATATGTGATGATGAAGAGCACGAGGGTGGCAACCCTTAAAATATATGGCACGACGACAGCCAATGGCGGCACAGCTTCCCTCCCAGCCAACCAAAAACCACAAAATGGCGACGGCGAAACAGCAACGCCCCTTAAAAGCAATAAAAGCCTCATTGTATCTATAAAATAATTGACAAATATAAGTATTTGTAAAATTTTTTATCTAATTAATGCATATTATTAATGTATTTGAAAAGCTTGTAGCTTAGGCATAAATGAGCTTAGTATAAAATATACAGTGTACTTTTATAATTTACAACAAAAAAGAGCAGTGTTAATTCTATGCTAAACAAATTTGCTTTTTGACACATAATGATTTAACAAATATAGAACTGCAATTTTAAATGTTTAAATTTCCGTTAGCAACTGCGTTACACAGTGCATGTGCTTACCAACACTGCGCAATCTATCGATAACAATGAAACATTTCTACTACTATTGCTACTACTATTTTTATTTGATTTTTACACACAAAAGATCGCTACCATACTTTAAATTAGTCGTGTTTCCACTTAGTTAGTTGTGCTCTGCTGGTTTTGAGCTCAATTTTTTTTACAAAAAAATTAAGTTGCGGCAAAGGTAAAAAGTTAGGAATATTGCTATTCTGGTCAGAAAAATTATCGCTTATTAATATGTTACATATCGATATATGTATAGCACATCAACAGCACGATTTTGTGTAGGGCTGTCGAATACTTTTAAAATATCGTATCGATGATATTTTCTGTTTTAAAAAAATATCAAAATGATATGAAAAATATATCATTTTAAAATATCGATATATCGATATAGTTGATATATTTTTTTTACCCTTTTTCAAAAAATAAAAAGTAATATGCCCCACAGTAAAAATAGATAGTCTTATTAATCAAACATAACAAAATATTTCATAAAAATTACAGTTTTTTCCATTAGGTTATATATATTTATCATTAATATATTAGGCAAACAAAAATGAGATTCAAGTTTTAATGTATTACATATTAAATATGAATAGATTTTTTCAGATTTGTATGTTAAGTTCCAATATTTGGATTTTACAGACTTTAAAACCAACTTTAAAAATCCATTCCTCTCCGCTGCGTCTATAAGTTTACTCGCTTGCTTTCCAGATCACAGAGTGGCCAACTCACAAATTTCATAATACAGTCGAACTTCCCTAACTCGAACTTCCCTAACTCGAAGTTTCTCTAACTCGAACAAAATCGAGTGGCAATAGCGTTAACTAGGCAAATTCCATACAATTCTACTTCCCTAACTCGAATTTCTCAATAACTCGAATAAAAATATTGGCCCGTACTTCTGTAAGTCGAATTTTCCGGGAAAATCTCCAATAAATTTTGAATATATTTTTCTTTTCTGCTTTATGCTTTTGTTAACGGATCGTTTGGATATGTAATATTGATGTACATTAACATATGGTGGTGTAATATGATCAAATATTGCATCAACTATTTTTTAGGCTTGCAAAATTGCTATAGGAAAGATGTTCGAAATGTACTTCTTTGTCAGCGCACCAGCTTAATAATATTTACCATGACACCAGCACGTGTATTCAAATTTGTATCTCTTTAAGAAATTTTTAAACTTATTTGTTAAGAAATTGAAAAGTGGTCCAGTTTAAATTATATAAAAAAATGGTAAATTAATCATGTCATTTGATTCGGGAACATCTTCTGGATACAGCAAAGGAACGATAAAACCTATTTTTGAGAATATCGACAGAACTTGAACAAACTGCAATTTTTTTTGTTGAAAATAACAAGAAAAGTTTGCAATTTGATATGTAATTAAAAAACTAAAAAAAAAATTCCCTAACTCGAAGTCTCCCTAACTCGAACTTTTTTCGTGGATAATGGTGATTCGAGTTAGGGAAGTTCGACTGTATATCAAAAAAAAAGTCGCATATTTGATATATCGCCAAATCTAATATCGCGATATAAATATATAGTTTTTTACAAAAATATCGATATATTGATATTTTGATATATTATCAACAGCCCTAATTTTGTGTGAATGACAAAAGCAGCGGTGCAGCCCTGGCATGCTTTCATAACCAGCAGCAGCAGCTGATTTCATTTCCAATTAATTAACTAGAAGAATTTATTATTTTGTTGGTATTTTTGAAATAAAAATGAACTCCTTAAGGTTGTTGTCGCCACTGCAGCTGAGTCTGACCGCGATTCGCAGCTATGGCAAGCACAACAAGAAGTTCTTATACAAAGACGGCAAGAAATACGAGAACATTATTTATTATCCCAGGTGAGTGTGGAATGAATATAAATTCTTCGGTTTTTCTAACAAGATTCAACTTTGCAGAACACCCGACCATGTGGATCCGCCCATCGAGCCCGCCAAGCTGTTTCGTGTGCAGCGCATAAGACCCGTTAAAGGTAATCCCTATTGGGAGAAACGTTTGCTCAAAGATCTCGGGCTCGATGGCAAACAAAGTGATTTCGCTGTCGTCAAAAATATACCCGAAAACAATGCACGCCTGTGGAAGATTAAGCATTTGATCAAAGTGACGCCCATCACATTCCCGTACGGTGAGCCCACGTCGCAGGATCTCAAGCATACGATACTCAAAGAGAACGGCGAGTGTCTGGTGACCAAGGACATTGGGCCTGTGGAGTCGCGACTCGAGGCACGCGACACCTTCGACGAGCAGCCCAAGCGCTTGGACACGGATCTGCTGCGCAAGGACGCACGTCTCAAATGGCTGAATCCTTGGTAGCATTGATATTGTCATTACAATTCATTAAGTTCGATTTAATGTAAAAAGTAAACAAAATCTGTTCATAAACGTATACACAGTTAATTGTAAAGGCCGGGTCAGACGAGCACTTTTTCACCGACACTTTTTGTCAAAAAGCTGTCCGTGTCGTGTAACCACGCACAATTTCAAAGCGTCGGTGAAAAACCGACCGAAAGTGAGCGAAACGGACACAAACAAATCTCTTTTTGACAAAAAGTGTCGGTGAAAAAGTGCTCGTCTGAAGCGCCCTTAAACTAATTCGAAATTCGAAAAAGAATAATCACTTATGATGAGACGCGATGCTCGTTGACGACCATGGCGACCTTCTTCTCGATCGTCTTGCAGCCGGAGGTGGCGAACATGCTGTGCACGGGCTCATAGATGATGGCACTGCTGACCACCGTGCTAATCTGCGCCTGTGTCGGCTCAATATGCCAGCGACGAAACTCCGCCTCCACGCACTGCACAATGTGGGCTTTCTCCAGTGCCAGGAATGGTATGTAATGATCAATGACATGCGCCTCAATTAAATTGGTCATCTTGAGACCGCCTTCCATGTTGTAGGCGGACACTTTGAGCATCTCCTCAAAGTCGGAGAGTCGTGTATCTTCGCGCCTTTTGCCCTTCTTCATGAGCTCGGCCAAATGATCGGAAATGCGCACGCCCGCTGTGTTTGACAGGAATATGAATATGGCCTTTGTATAATCGGCGGATTTCGCATTGCCAGCGTAATCGACCAGCGAGGTGAGCATATCGAATACACCCATCGGCATCTTGTCCACCTCATCGAAGATGAACAGCGAGTACGGACACGCGGCGATGCTGTCGCGCACCTCGCGATTGATGCGCTCCTTGTACTCATGCACCCGGGCGGGGTGAGAGAAATCCGCGCGGCCCAAATAACGATGCACGAATTTACTTTGAATGCCCTCCTTGTACAGAGCCTGGGCTATTTGGTCGGCAACGAAACTCTTGCCGGTGCCGGGCGTGCCATGGAAACTCATCACCAGCGGCTTGCGGGACGGACTATTCGACTGCAGATGGGCAACCAAAGCGGCGACAACATGTTGCTGCACCATATGCTGGCCAAACAATGTCTGCGACAGTGAGCGGCTTAATGCTGACGAATGGAAATTCGATTAGTGTGTGTGTGCTTAGTATTCACTTCAATCGAGTACACTCACCTGGGATATCTGAGGGAATGCTTCGCTGATCGCAGCACTCGTAAAAACGACAAATCGTCTGACTCTTGAAATAGCCCAAGCCGGCTGCTCCCACGCCAATAGCGAGGCCAACTGACAAGGGTTCAATGCAATCGACTGGCGTATGGCAGTATATGCTTATAATAACTATGAAAGTGAAGAATCTTAAGTACTTCTTGTAAGTCATGTTTGGCAGCCCTTTCTTTCTTTCCACTCATACAAGGAAAGTACAACTAATTAAAAATGAATCGAATCGAATTCAGTACAAGTTCGAAACGTGTGGCAGCCTTGGTTCAGAGAAAAAGAGTCACCGATATGGTGCTGCCAGATGTTGCGCCTTCGCATAAGCCTAGTACCGACGTCAGAAAAAAGGCCTAGCGTAAAGTCAAACTCCATATAAAAAAAACGCTGGCGTAAGGTGAATAAGAAGAAGACGACATTTATCTCCGCTTATCGGTCCGCACGTCAACTAAACTGAAACTAAAAACGGAGTTGCCAGATAAGGAACGGGCGTTATCCAGCACTGTTTGAAACAGCTGTCAAGCCAAGCGAAAAATATATTTCTTTAGAGTTTCGGTATCTATCTATCTCACTCTCTCACAATAAGTCAAAAGAAATGGCGGTGAAATTAACAAAAAACAGCAGATTGGATCTTTTCGAGACAGCAGACAAAATTCTGCTGATTAATGAGGTGGAAAAGAGGCCAATATTTGTATTTTTTCATTAATTTAGAGGGAGAATCCACGTAAAAAGTTCTAAGGCGATGGGTGCACCCAAAACCCGCTGTGCTTGCGTGCCATCGCATATTTCTCCTCTATTAACATTAATATACAGTTTTCATTATTTATTCTCTCCTCTTTTTATGCAAATCAGTTCTGCATGTTCATATTTAAAATAAACCGCTGTTGACGCATAGAGTTACCACTCA
This sequence comes from Drosophila recens, assembly GCA_037043495.1. NCBI lineage: Eukaryota > Metazoa > Arthropoda > Insecta > Diptera > Drosophilidae > Drosophila > Drosophila recens. Next base: position 137,357 of record JBAMBJ010004480.1, read on the forward strand.
ACTTTTTGTTATTTTTTCGTGTTGATTTAGCAACTCTGCCCTTACGCTCGTCGACAGCTAAATATTGAGCATTTTCCGCCGCTAAAAATTTATCTCACGTCGGTACTAGGCTATAAGCTAGATTCTGAGTAAAAAAAAAATATGAAAAACAAGCTACGTATATCCATATGCAAGAAGACATACAAAATCATTAGGTTTTTATTTAAATAACCATCGATTTCAGCATTTTATTTTTATGATTTAAAACATAAACAAACCTTTTGCATAATATTGCATTTATAGTTTTTAAGTGCATTTAAATCTGACTGAAAACCCGTTCCTCTTCCGCAATTGACTCAAATGGATTATTATTCCCTGCGTAAAGAGGCCTAAATATAGGCAAGAACCTCTGACCAAAATCTGACCGTGAATAATGAAATCATCGTGAACCATTTAAAACTTATGAAATATTTATTAATTGCTAGAATATGCTGTATGAACATTAAAATATGCAAAATTTATGGCTATAAGCTATTTGCAAGTTTGATAAGCTATTCCACTTTCAAACATGCTAGATCTAGCTTGAAATAAGCTAATCTGGCAGCACTGCACCGATAGCTCAGTATCAAAATAAAAGTGTTATGAATAGTCATGGTGTCCCAATTTGGTACAATAATTTTTTTATTGCTAAAATCTACGCATACATATATAAATCTATAAAGAAAACACTTTAACCGAAAATTGTATTTTCTACAGGTGGCAGCTCTGTTAAGGCTATATCGAACAATCGTGGCGCAATCTTCCAAATCCGATAGCTCGCTTAATCGATAAACACAATAATAAACAAGCGTCGTCGTTGCAATTTGTAATTTTTGCACAAACAAATTTCAATCAAATTGCAAAACGAGTAGCCAAGAACAAGTATATATATATAATTATAGAACGAATTGTAATTATGGTGAGCAAGGTGCTGCTGGAGACATTCCAAGAACAGGGAGGCGGCAACGGCAACGGCAACAATGCGGTGACCATTGAATCCGTGAAATCGTCAATTGCCAAAATGGTTGTGCGGACCGAACGCTTTCAAGCGCGCGTTCGCAAACATATTGATGACAACTATACCGAATTTATGCCAAATCATACCACACCGGATATGTTCCTGGACGAGACGAGTTCGTTGTGCGACGAGATCGGTGATCTGCTCAACTCGGTGGGCAACGAGGGATTGGGAGCATTGAACGACGCCAGCGGTGAGCTGGCGAAGAGTAGTCGCGATTTGCGTGAACTATTGCTGGGTCTGCGGGTCAGCGAGCATATACTGAAGCTGGACGATCTGTTTCAGTGCGTGGAGGAGGCCAAGGCGACCAAGGGTTGCCTCGTTGTGTTGGATTTAATGGGCAAACTGCGTTGTCTCATTTATGGCGATGCAGCCAATGGCATTCCCCATGATGTGGAGCGTATATTTCAATCTCTCGAGTGCTACGAGTCCATCAAGGTCAAATATCAGGTGCAGGCGCATCTGCTGCAACAGAATCTGCAAGAGCGTTTCGATCGTTTGATGCAATTGAACTGCAAATCGTTTCAAACATCCAAGTGCGTGACGCTGCTGGTTAGCAAGGACCAAGCCCAGCTGCAGGACATTGTGATGGCGCTGTTCCAGGAGCGCTACAATCCGACCAAGCTATGTGCATTCCTGCTGGAGCAATGCATTGAGCCGCTGATCCAAAAGCCCGTCTCCGTCTCATACAATGAGAACGCCAAAGATGGCACACACGTAGAGCTAACGCTATCGTACTCCATCAAGGATCAGGAGACAACATCGCAAATGTTGCGTCCCAGCTATGCCGATGTCTTTAACAATTTGCGTCAGCTGCTCCAAACGCTGGCCAGCATCAATTGCAGTGTGAATGCCGAACAACATGTGTTCAGCATCATTGGGGATCACATCAAGGATCGCATGCTGGACCTGCTCGTCGAGGAGTGCCTTATACCCGCCGTGCCCGAGACCATGGAGGAATATCAAAGATCAACGCTTTGCCATGATGTTACACAGTTCGAGCATTTTTTGGCCGACACATTTCTCATCGATCCGGATCAGGATTTGGCACTCGGCAAATTCACCAAACTCTTTGATACTTATTATCGCAATCGTCTGTCGGCTCGCGTCTTGGCCACCGCACGTGAGATTATGCAGCGGGATCTGCAGGATATGGAACTGGTTGCCGCCAGCAATCTGCCCGCCAATGTGGCCAGTAATCCCTTTCTCTTTCCACGCTGCATGATCTCCAAGAGCACACTGGTAAGCGATCGCTGACAGAGGTCATCAACTGTATGCATATATCTTAAATATAGCTTTGTCTCTGTCAATATGAGCCACCAAATTGTACACACTGATCTTGCTGCTCCTCTTGCAGATCAAATTAATTTTGGAAATTTTAGACACTTTAATTTCTGTCCCAGCAATTGAATAAAAACACACAAGAAGAGCTAGACACTCCAAATTCAGTGGTTTGATGAGCATTTATTAAGATAAAATAGTATTTTTAATTGTAAACACTGCATTTTATTATCATCAGTCATTTCATATAATCGCATCAGGATCAAATAAACATCAGGCTAGTTATGACTGTTTCAAGTTACCACAAAAACCACAGTTTTTTTTTTTGGATAGAACTGTATTTTTGCTGTTTAACATTCCCTATTATTATTATCTACAATTTTACACAATTCAATCAAAATCTATTAAAGATAACCGTAGTAATGTTTGTTTTAAGTTGTTAAACAACTAGAGCGCCTAAATGTATGCAGTAGTTTTTATTAAAAATTCATAGATAAATGTAGTGTAACGCTCTTACTTATTGAATTTGAATTTGTAAATCCTAATGTAATAGTTTGCATACTTATTTTTTGAAGGACTTTAAAAAGCTGCTGGATCGCATACTGCGACAGTCCACGGATAATGGCGATGTTGCTGCGCCAGATCCATTGAATGGTGTTGTTGGTCTGCTGCTCGAGACGTACATCGATGAGGTGCCGAAGGTGCACAAGAAGCTGCTGCAAAGCATTCCACAGCAATCGGCGTTATTTCACAACAATTGCATGTATTTGACCCACTGGGTGGCACAGCATGTCAACCAGGACATCGATAGCTCCCCATCGCTGTTCAAAATGCTACAGACCACGGGCACCAAATATCTGCGTGTTCAGATCAGCTATCAGGAGTCCATACTCATGGAAATCATGAGCGGCTTTGGTGAGCAATTATTTACACTCTGTATATAAACAATTTGCTAGATTTCATGAAGTATATAACACTTACCATTTACATGTGTACACATATTCAACTCCCAAAATGTCACACATCAATTTTGGGATGTGAGTTATTAAATCAATTAATTTTTAAGGCATTTTTTGTACTCAAAATTAGTTTACCTACATTTCGGAAATTTGAATATTATGCATTTCTTCATCAGATAGATATTCCATTCAGAGTTTTTTATATGATCTATTCCTTATCAGCTTCAACAGTCGAGTTATTTGGGCTCAGCAAGAGCTAGACACACATTATTTGGCATGTACTAGGTGGGTTTTGCGATTGCAGCTCATTTTGCTGGTCAAGAAGGTTATTTTTCACTCCACTCCGGTAGATTCAAGTTTATTTTGAAGTATTGAATTTTTCATGCTTGTTTCTGAAATTATACTCTTCGATCTTAACTGGTCCTTAAAATCGATTCTGTAAAATGCATAAGCATAGATTAAGAAGTTATGTAATATTACAGAACGGAATGCTAGTATATCATAATCAAATCGCGCTTAAATTTAACATGTCTGCCTAAATATGAATGATTGTGATTGCAGCTCATTTTCCTGGTCAAGAAGGTTACTTTTCACTCCACTCCAGTAGATTCAAGTTTATTTTGAAATATTGAATTTTGCATGCTTGTTTCTGAAATTATACTCTTCGATCTTAACATAATTGGTCCTAAAAATCGATTCTGTAAACTGCATAAGCTCTATACATTAAGAAGTTATATAATATTACAGAACGGAATGCTAGTATATCATAATACAATTTTTTGAAAAACATTTTTTTTTTTCTTGGTTTCTTAAGATATTGAAATTAATTTGAAATTGTAATTGATTTTTCCTTGTTCCGTACAGAGTTCGACAGTCCGCATACATTGGGCACGGTGCCGTTGAAGCTGGTGCGCCAATGTCTGCGCCAGCTGGAGCTGCTCAAGAATGTGTGGCAACAGGTGCTGCCGGAGAACGTGTACAACAGCAGCTTCTGTGAGCTGTTGCATCCGTTCATCAACGAGCTGGTGACGCGTGTCTTCAAGTTGCGCGACATTTCGGCGACAATGGCCAGCGAGCTGAGCGATCTGATCGATGTGGTGCTGGAGAAGGCACCACTGCTCTTCCACGATCCCAACGAGGTGGTTCAGGTGCGCACCTGGCAGAAATTGCAACAGCTCAAGGTGATGATGAATGCCTCGCTGAAGGAGTTCACCGAGCTGTGGTGCGATGGTGCCGGGGCCTTGACGGCCAACTATCAGGCCAGCGAGATAAAGCATCTGATCCGAGCACTCTTCCAGGACACGGATCGACGTGCCAAGGCCATTACACAGATCGTTTAACACAATCAAATTTTATAGTCTATATGTCGCTTTAATTGAAAATACAAGCCATTTAATTCATGCTAAACAAATGTTATATTCTATTCTGTTATTTAAATGCTATGTCATCTCGTGCCTGGCCTGCAGCATTAGCGGACGCAGCTGCTCCAAGAGCAGTCGATGATCCCGTCCATGGGTAACAGTCAAAATGCGCTGCGCCTCCTGCAAATTGTGCACGGCCTGTTTGTAACTACGCTCGTACAGCTGAATCTTGCCCAGTTTCATGTGCAGCAAGCCCAACAGGGGATTCCACTCGCCGTGATATTTGGCAAAGCCTGGCAACAACCGCTGCCCATACTCCAATGCATCCGACCATTTGCCCACCTCGATGGCCGCCTCAAAAGCCGCATCCAGCGTCTTCACATGCCACACATTCAATGGATGCAGCAATCCCGCCTGCTTCTCCAAGCAAATCTTGCACACGTCCAGATCTGCATGTATAAAAGAAAAACAAATTAGCATTTTGATAATTGAAAATTGATTTTCAAAACTTCAGAACGGCAAACGCCAAAAAGAGTTTTGAATTTAAAAGTATTAAACCTGAAAAATAATCTGAATAAATGGGAAAATCTTAGGCATACTTTTTTTGTATGGGCTCTTCTGAAAACAGTATACAACTTTTTTTCTTTAAATTTTCATCATAAGCATTCTTAAATATAAACTATAGTTTTTACTTCAAATTTGAAAAATTATGATCATAGAATAACTAATTTATAACATTTTTTTGTATAATGAAAATTGAATGCACATACCAAAATATAAATAAATTCCAAAAATTCGAAAATAAATTGTTTGCTATAATAAAGTTATTCTATGATAGAAGTAGAAGTAAGTTATTCTATGATTCTTTTGCATAAATTTAAATTTAATAATTACATCATCATTTTTATGCAGTTAAAAAACAAAAGTTTTAATTTAATTTATGATAAAAATACAAAATTTTTGTTAATTCAGCTCCTTCTTGAAAACGTAACGATTATAATATTTTAAATATAAATTATACAAAAAAAAACTATTTTTAAATTCAAATTAAATTATTTAAAAATTGTTTTGGGTCAAAATTAAGAATTAAAATTTATTTGTATTAAAAAAAATTGTTTTGAACATAAAAGTTAATACTTTATGTTTTAAACTCTTTTTTGAGATTCCTGAAATGAGTACAGGGTCTCTCACAGTCGGGTTCAGCCCACACTCGAGGTCTACTTACAAGCCACCTCCTTCATGGAGTCCAAACTGGTCTGAGTCAGCGCCATAATCTCATCGTAGGCATCTCTTAGCTCAGTCGTCACCTGGGCACCACAATCCTGGCACTTGGTCAGCTCAAAGTTGACGCTGGCATTGCAAATGGGATTGGGACAAGCGGCCGCGTTCATCTGCCGTGTTTCCAGCGGATCAATGCATTTGCTGCACACGCACAGGAAGTAATAGTGATCCTTGAGATCAGCACGTCGCTGCTCCGGCGTGTTCAGCAGATCGATGTAGCTGATGTAGATCTTGGACCAGTCCAAGCAGGGCAAATCCTCGATAGCATGCACGTGCAGTTCGTTGCCCTCGAACGTGGCCACCGCATTCGGTTGGCAGCTGTGATCCGTGATCGAGACGCCCAGATAAATGGCCGTCGCTATTGAGTTCATCTCCGCATCCAGAATATTGAAACCATTTGTAATCAGCTGTAAAAATAGCAATTTTAATATACATATGCAACTTGTAGGCAAGGCTACGATCGAGCGAGCCCGACTAAGAGAGACTCTGTATTTATTCTAGAAAAACAACTTGACAAGGCTACGATCGAGCGAACCCGACTAAGAGAAACTCTGTATTTATTTTATAAAAACATCTGGGCAAGTCTACAATCGAGCAAACCCGACTAAGAGAGACTCTGTACTTATTCAAGGTGAATTTACTATAAGGTGACTTTTCCCCACAGCTGCAAAATTTGTGGCATGGTAAAATTGTTACTACTTCCCACAGTTGCTCTCTTTTCGGTTGCATTAACTTTGTTGTTGGGCACAAATGATTAGTTTTATTTAAAGTACCTTGATGCATTAGTTGGAATCACTTTATAGTAATTTCACCATTTGCGTTGTTGCGCACAAATGGTGAATTGTATTTAAGTAACTTCCCCACATCGGAGTACGTCACCCTGTAGTTAATTGCACCATGGATTAGAGCAGTACTTACGCGTCCATAAATGCTCATTAATTCGGTTTTATTGGGCACTGTGCTGCTGCCACTAACCGTCATCATGTCCGTGAGCACAGCATGAAGTGAGTCCAAGTGCTCCAAGCGTTTTGGGTCATTCTTAATCTCCGCATAATCTGCAAAAAAAAAAAACAGAAAAGGACAGAAATGCTTGAAATTAAATTCTGTGCAGGTTGCGTTAATTTCCTTACTTACGCGACATTAAATCACGAAACTTGCGCGATCCGTGCTCTGTATAATAACCGCGCTCCAAATCCCCACCATGCTCGAGACGCAGTATAAGCCGGCAGAGCATTCGCGCCGCATCGGGCACGATTCGGGGCTGGATTTTTTTGAGGAATGGACACTCGTGTTTGTGAAGCGACCACGCCTTCTGCTGGCAGGCACGATTGCAATAGGATACATAACGGCAGTTGGAGCACTTTAACACCTTGTTGACCCTGCAACAAGTTTCAAAATTTACACATATTCTGAATTATGATGAAAAAATATACAAGGTTTCGGTATTCACCACAGCTGCCATATTGGGGAATTATTTAAGGTGTGTAATTTCCCACATCATAATACGTAACCTTGTATGTAATCCACCATGCTAAGGACTCAAGGCAGATGATGTGGTGACCTTGTTAATAATTGCACCATAGCTTCATCTACATACAGTTAGTCAACTTATTGTTTTGACAACTATAAAAATTATATTTCTTTATATTGTTGAACAAGTAACAACAAAAAGTAATATAAAGAAATATTGCAATACATTGAGTTTAACTATTTTTCAAAATAAAAGCCAAATATATGGATATTTTGTCCTAGTTCAATCAATTACTTGACAGACTGTATGTGTCTACTTACACCTCCAGACAATTATCGCAACGCTCCAGGCGATATTTGGACTTGAGCACGTAGGTAAAAGGCTTTTCGGTGAGAATACGTGTGCCGCGCTTTATGGACATCGCTACGGGTTTGGATTTGGATGACGATGGCGCGGATGATGACGCCGTCGCCGTTGTCATTGACGTTATCGATTCCATTGCGAACGGTCAGCAAACTGATCAGCGTATAATTTACGAAATGGGCACACACACCTGCCACCTGCTGGCTGCTTATAAATATTGCATATTTCGAATATGTGTGTCGCTGTTCAATTCAAATTTGAATGTTTTTGCGGCACCTATTTCTATATTTAGCGCACGGCACAAACAAACTACGCAATTTGACGCAAGCAAAACAAACCAACAGTCAACACCAACAATGCTCGCACTCTGAGCTACCCTGCAATTAATTGGCAAGCTTTGCTTTGCGAGCAATCGATAGTTTTATCTACTGTCATTGCAAAAATTGTTAAGCAGTGCAGTGTACCCAATATACCCGTTCGGCGGCTGCTTACAGGGTAAAATTATATATATGGATCTTCCTCACACGTATATTCATTGTAAAAACAATAGAGACATTCCTGCAACTGATTTGATTGGATTGAAGCAACCGAAAATTGAAGCAATGCAATAATTTATTAATAATTAAATTATTTAGAATTTCACCAACACACTAAGAACCATTCTATTCGCTGTTTTTAACAAATTAAGTAATATATTTATTTTTGCACGCGCTGGAATGCCCTTAATGCTGACAAGCCCCTTCTACAAATGCTGGCAACGCTGCGCGTCTGCGTTCTCCTAAAAATTCGACTCCAAACTTTCGCGCAATTTAAAATAAATTCAAACAAGTGTTTAATTATGCAAAAAGTTTAAAAATTTTCAAATATAATGCTAAATTAAGTGGGGGTGATCATTTTCGTTCTCATGGGAAGGGCTACTTAAAATTTAGAGAAAATGCAAAAAGTATCGAGTATATTTAATGAATCGATAGCCCCATCGATAGCAACAATGTTGTCATCTGCCCGTTTGGTGACAAAAAAAATAAAACGATTCAATTTCCTTTTTTTTATTGGCAGCCCGCAGACCTATTTATTTTATTTTTGTTTATGTATTTTAGCTTAGATACCATGTACTTTTTACTTTAACACATGCGGTATGCATCAGGCTTCCTACAAGTGGAAATATACCAAAGAAAAAAAAAAATCAAAAATGTTGTTCAGCTCTTGAATGCATATTTCTTCCTCTCCTAGGTAGCGTCGCCTCCTCCCACATCCTCCTGGCACACACACACACACACGTCGCGATCTAAGTGTTCTGTGGCTTGGACCATTCTACACTCAGAATCAAGTGATCATAACCGTGGCCATTGAGGATTTCAATGGCCGCAGCCGCATCCTTGCGCTGTTTGAAGTGCACGTAGGCGAATCCTTTGCAGAGTCCAGTGTTTTTGTCGCGGGCCAGGTACATCTTGCTCTGTGGTCCAATCTTTTTGACCAGCTCCTCTAAATCGGCCTCGGTCATCGATTCGGACAAATTGGAGATGCGAATGGCGGCCGTATCATCGCGTCCGCGCATTCCCATGCCACCCTTTTGACTGTCCTTCAGGAATGGTGGCACATACTTGCCCGACTTGGGCGCATCAACGGCAGCTGACGCGGCAGCGGCGGCCTTCTTCTCCATAAGATTCGTATCCATGGCGGTACCCTTGTATGGACAGTTGACGGACCAATGCTCGCCATTGCAAATACGACACTTGGCAATGTTCTTGGTGGGATCCAGCAGCGGATCGTTGGCCTTCTCATCCTCCTTGGAGTTGAGGAACTGCATGATGATCTCCTCCGACACCATTGTCGTCTGCGAATTGGGACCGGGCTTATCGTTCTTCGATTCACCAAATTTGGTCCAGGTGCGACGCTTGGCAACGGTCTTGGGCACCACCTGCTTGGAGATTTTATAGGTGCGCACCACTTTTGTTTTCTTGTCGTCCTTGTTGTATTTGTACTCGGTCACATACTTGTGGCCATTTTCAATTGTCTCCGTTGTCGGTGGCAAGCCGCCGTAATCGAGCTCCACCTCATCGGCCCAACTGGATTTGATTGTTTCAACGCCCGGCATCTGCAATTCACACATATCACAATTGAAATATCGATTTCGCAATTTTGTTTCTTGTATTTTACCTTGTTTTCCTATGCAAATGGACAACGAAAATTTAATACACAAATTTCGCCACGAGTTTGCAGATTGCGGACGCACCACGAAAAGAGTAGTGTTGGGTTGCTCATATGAGCGAGTGAACAAAAAAGAGTTGCTCACCGAAGTGAGCAAGTGAACATGTTCCTTGCTCTATTGCTTGGCAGCCAAAAAAAAACAAGGTGGCAGCCTTGGCAACGGTTCAAAATTCACCGAATTGAACTCTTTTCAGAAAAAGATTTAAATACAAACATTTTATTTTTTTCTTTATAAATATTGAAGCTAGAGCTTTGAAACTTTCACAGGAGGATTTCTAATATTTTTTTTAAATTTTTATAATTTTTTTTTTAGAATATTTTACTAATTTGTTAATTTTCTTCACAACGCAAAGGCTGACGTTCCCCAAACCAATTTTAAAATTAACTTTATGAATTTACGAAACTTATAACGTTGTTGCTTTTTTCAATTTGTACTTATAAATTTTTTTAAAATAAATTAATTTTTTTAGAGAAATGACATGATTTTTTGGTTGCAAGGCTGCCACTTGTCAATATTGCGATGACTCTTTTCTGATGAACCAAGGCTGCCACACATTACAATCTCATTCTGAACGACTCAACATAACTCTGCAACGATTTAGAAGAAAAACATTCAACTTCTAAAAATACAACACAATAATAAGAAAAATAATAATAATAACAATACAATAAAAAGCCGCGTACATACTTAACTATTAGGCGGTCTAGCTTGTGTAGACAAATTGCATAAAGTACGTGGATGGCCAAGTAAATCGCTGTGCCCAAGGGGTACACAAATCAAATAAAATCAACACACACACGACGGAAGAAGAGGATTAAATAAAATATAAAACTAACTGTGGGCAATTTAATACCAAAATAGGTGAGTTGTGTGTGTGTGTGACAAACTGTTTAAGAAATTAACCGCAATATTTACTGTTAACTGTTCTTTTTGTATGTACATATATAAATGCAATCATCGTGCACACACCCACACAAACATACATATGTACATAAATGCAATAGTTATACAACAAAACAAAAACAAAGTGAGTGAGGGAGAGAGCAATAATGAGCAGCCAGGGGCATCATAAGATGCACGGCTGTGCCGGCAGTATGGCAACACTGGCGAGCGCGAAAAGCAACACAGATTCCTCCACAACGGAATACACGGACGAAATTGATCTGGGCGATCGATTCTCAGTGGATATTGCACGCTTATGCATGAACGATCGTTATGCGGATGTCGAATTTGTCGTTGAGGAGCAGCGATTGCCGGCACATCGCGCCATACTGGCCGCGCGCAGCGAATACTTTCGTGCCCTACTGTATGGCGGCATGTCGGAGACGACACAGCGTCAGATTGCACTGGAGGTGCCGCTGGATTCGTTTAAGGTCCTGCTGCGCTACATCTACTCGGGCACACTGTCGCTGGCCACGCTCGATGAGGACGCGGTCATCGGTATTTTGGGCATGGCCAATCAATATGGATTCCAGGATCTGGAAATGGCCATTTCCAAATATCTACGTCAGTATCTGGCCTTGAACAATGTCTGCATGATATTGGATGCCGCGCGTCTCTATAATCTGGATGAGCTCACACAGGTCTGTCTCATGTTCATGGATCGCAATGCGGCGGATCTTCTCCAGCATGATTCCTTCAAAATGCTATCCAAGGTGAGAGAGATCAAATACAATAGTTGATTTCAAAATTTGATGCTAAAAACCGGCTTTTTTTGCTTTAGGAATCCTTGGAGGAGGTGCTGCGTCGGGATTGCTTCTTTGCGCCGGAGGTGGAAATCTTTTTGGCCGTTTGGAAATGGAGCAGATACAATCCCGACATCGATATCAAAACAGTTGTATCTTTTGTCCGTCTGCCGCTAATGAGCTTGGAGGATCTGCTAAATGTGGTGCGTCCATCGGGCATCCTGGAACCGGATAAGATTCTCGATGCGATTGCCGAGCGCATTACGTTAAAGACGCTGCCGTATCGTGCCGCTCTCTGGCCGGAGGAGAATGTGGCCACCGCCAAGTACATGTCCCGATGCATTCAAGGCGAATGTCGCTCCGCATTGCTGGACGGCGATGTCACCTCCTATGACATGGAGCATGGATATACACGGCACTGCATCACGGATAGCAATGATGCGGGCATTGTGGTCGAACTGGGCACCATGTGCATGATCAATCACATTCGGATGCTGCTCTGGGATCGCGACAGTCGCGCCTATTCCTATTTCGTGGAAGTGTCGGGCAATCAACAGCACTGGGAGCGCGTCATTGACTATAGCGAGTATCATTGCCGATCCTGGCAGTATCTTTACTTTGAGGCGAGACCCGTGCGCTTCATTCGCTTGGTGGGCATCCAGAACACGGTGAATCGGGTAAGCAAGCTGTTTTATTTCCACTCCCTCTATCATTCTCTCTCTTCTTGATTACCTTGTGCGAATTTCAAATATTTGTGTACGATCTATAAAAATCAGAGACCAAAAAAAATGGGAGTAGAATTTATTTAAACCCAAATCAGCACAGGAAAGCTTAAAAAAAATTCAAATTAATCTAAAAAAATTAGACAAGAATTAATTTATTTTACGAAGATTTTTCAAAACTAGGGATCGTAACTGTTATAAGTTTAAAAAAAAAATTGCAATTTAACAATTATTTTTAAATTTATAATTTAAAGTTACGAAATAACAATTATTTTTAATTTTTATTTGAGTCAAAAATAATCATAAAAATTCAATTTTTAATAAAAAGTTGTCAAATAACACTTCTTTCTGATTTTCTACAATAAAATATAAAAAATAAGTTATTTTTGATTTTTATTTTAAAAGTTACAAATAAGAGTTATTTATACTAGAAATCATAAAAATACCAAATACTATTTCTTTTATTTTTATTTTTATTTTTGATATTTTTCTTATTTGAAACTTTTAAAATAAAGGCAAAAATAACTCTTATGTTTTATATATGTATATTAAAAAAATCAGATAAAAACTTTTTAATGATTATTTTTGATTTTTAAAAGAAAAATTAAAAATAAGAATTAAATTTGATTTAAACATATTTTATAAATTGAAAATAGAAGTTTTTTGGCTGATATCGACAGTTCCAACTGAAATTTACTATACACATTTTACTATACACATTGATTTTTTAGTTTAAAGCCTAGTACCGACGTGAGATAAATTTTTAGCGGCGGAAAATGCACAATATTTAGCTGTCGACGAGCGTAAAGCCAGAGTTGCCAATGCAGCACGGAAAAATAACATAAAATGGAATGGTAACTCTATGCGTCAGCAGCGGTTTATTTTAAATATGAACATGCAGAACTGATTTGCAAAAAAGAGGAGAGAATAGGCAATGAAAAATGTATATTAATATTAATAGAGGAGAAATATGCGATGGCACGCAAGCACAGCGGGTATTTGGTGCACCTATCGGTTTTGAACTCTTCACGTGGATTCTCCCTCTAAATTAATGAACAAATACAAATATCGGCCTCTTCTCCACCTCATTAATTAGCAGAATTTTGTCTGCTGTCTCGAAAAGATCCAATCTGCTGTTTTTTGTTAATTTCACCGCCATTTCTTTTGACTTATTGTGAGAGAGTGAGATAGATAGATACCGAAATATTTAAGAAATATATTTTTCGCTTGGCTTGACAGCTGTTTCAAACAGTGCTGGATAACGCCCGTTCCTTATCTGGCAGCTCCGTTTTTAGTTGACGTGCGGACCGACAAGCGGAGATAAATGTCGTCTTCTTCTTATTCACCTTACGCCAGCGTTTTTTTTATATGGAGTTTGACCTTACGCTAGGCCTTTTTTCTGACGTCGGTACTAGGCTTAAGTTAGCATTCATAACTTTTATTTGCAGCTCCTGTTCAAAATACATTCATATATTGAGTCGGATTTATTCTGCACAAATTATACGATAAAATATTATTTAGCTGTTGCTGGTTTTCTTTATTGTTAACATATTAAACAGTCCATTTTTATTTAAAGTCACGCGACTGTTTTGGTATTTTCTTTATAATATTGTTTCTTTTTCCAAAGCATGTAAATATTTTTCAATAGCTTTGTTTATTTTTTATTTGATTGTCCACAACTTTATATTTATTTAATTTTAATTTTAAATTCAGACTAAATTTTAAGTTCTAAATTTCCAAATCTGTTTGTTCGCCAGGTGTTTCATTTAGTCGGCTTGGAGGCGATGCATACAACAAAGGTGCCCAAGTTGATTGATGGCTTTGTGGCGCCCGAGGCGAATGTGGCCACCATGGAGATGAGTGCGATTGTCACCGACGGTGTGAGTCACACAAGGAACGGCCTGATCAATGGTGATTATTCGCGCTATGATTGGGATTCGGGATACACGTGCCATCAGCTCGGGAGCGGCGAGATTGTTGTCCGCTTGGGTCAGCCATACTATGTGGGATCGATGCGTCTGCTGCTGTGGGATTGCGATGAGCGCACTTATAGCTTCTACATTGAGACCTCAACCAATCGCAAGAACTGGCAAATGGTTGTGGATAAGCGGGCGGAGAAGGCGCGCTCCTGGCAAAATCTACACTTTGCTCCCAGGCCCATTGTGTTTATACGGATCGTGGGCACACGGAACACAGCAAATGAGGTAGATCCAGGTCTCTAACTTTATTGAATAACCCTATTAAGTATGATTTGTGTTCTTATTAGATCTTCCATTGCGTGCATCTTGAGTGTCCATCGCAGGACAAGGTTTATCTGAAGAAGATCGCTGGACTGAAGAAACCACAACGCGATCGTGAGGAACCGGATGACAACATTGCCTCCACTTCTCGTGCGGTGGCTTCGTTGTCTTTGTCCGTGACGACGCGACCTTCCAGTGTCTTGGAACGTTGGTCAAGCAATCCAACAGTTGGCGAAGTCAACGCTACCAAGGATGCCGTTGTTGCCAATCCAGATGCGCTTGATAGCTCCGGCACATCGACAACACCGTCAACGCCGCGTTCACCCGTGACCACTGCAACATCACGACAGCGGGAAAGGGAACGGGAACAGGAGCAAGATGTGGCGCCACTTGTGGAGCTGGCTATTAGACCAGACCCAGTCCCGGAACCTGAGCCAGAACAACAACAGCAGCGGGATTAGATTCGCTGAAATGTTGCGTGACGGGATCAGAAAATGTTTTATACGTGATCATTTGTTTTTTGTTTTTTAAATAATGTCGCAACTTGAAAATACTCCTGTGGTCAAATGCGCTGCTTATGTTTACTTACACTCTCCATTTAACAAGTCAGCGTAGTTTATTTCTAAGCAATAACTAATTAATTATTATGATGTACATATTGCTACTCTTACCCATATACACATACATACATACATATATTATTATTATGTTATCTAATTAATTCATATAATAATGCAACCCAAACGAATTGTGTTGACAAATCCGCATCAATAGAATTATCCCAATGCCACACGTCCTTAATAATATTTAATGTACAAATTAAATTAAATTCAAGATATTGTAATTGTTATGCGAGGGCGGATGTCCGTAACTTTTTCTCCGATTTCTTTTATTGCTTTCAATAAATAAGATTTGTTGAGATCCTCAAAATGTATTTTTCTTGTTACTTAAATAAATTAACATGATTTTGTGTACAACATGTAATGGCACTGCTTAATAAATTAAAAATTATATCTAATGTACAATTTATTAGAATAATTTTCAAATATTGCGCCGATTTCTTGGCGATATATTACCGATAGCCAGCAAGCAGTGCAACACATGGTTAGTTTGTTGTATAAAAAGCACCTGTGGCTGGGGTAGGGTAACACTGGCTGGCTGGCGATAATTGTATATCGATAAGTAGAGTTAAATATTTAGAGTTGTGTCGTTTAGTTCTGAAAAAGTTCAAATGAACGGGTCATTAGGATGAACTAATGAACTTATTCAGTCAATCATGAACTAAATCGGTCATTTCGCAGTTGGTCAGTAATTTCTTTAAAAAATTAATTTCTTAGAGAAATACAATACATGGAGTTCCGCAAATGGATTCAATTTCTTCTTTATTTACATGTAACAATGTTTAAATTCTATATATTTTTAAGTTTTTTACAGAGCTCGCAAATAACAGTTAACACTTTCAGTGTGTCGGAAAATAACAGTTATTAGCTGACAGAATGATAAAAGGGATAAAAACAAAACATTAATTTCTGTTTTTTTCTCAGTAGGCTTATCAGTCAAGAAATAACATTTAATTTTGTTTCCTTATCGTTGTGTTACTCAAAAACTGTTTCGTCTGGAAAAAAAATCGAAAGTGCCTTCTGAAAATTTAAACGTTTTTTTTTTGCTACAATTTTGCGTAAAATGGGTCGTGTAAAAAACATAGTTCATTCTTTTTTTAACTATGATAGCAAATTAAATATCACAAGGCTCGGTTGAAAGATCCTTTTCTGCGCTTAATTTTATCCTAACCGATAAACGTAGGTCTCTAAGTGCGGAAAATATTAATTCACTTTTAATTGTAAAGCTTAATTCTAAATAACAATTTTTAATGTAAATAAAAATAGTTACCAAAAAAAATTATCTTGTTCTGTGGGTGTATTGCTTTTTCGGGAGTTTGTGTCGATTTTTGCGCACCTAAAACAAAAACAAATTGAAAAGACACCTTTGACTAACACTTTTGTGTTTTGCTCATTTGCTAACAGTTATTCCGGGAGCACTAGCTAAAAAGTCTTTTTTTAACTGTTATTAGTATACAGAAAAAAATTATTTTCTAAATGGAAAATACTGAGCAGAGAGCACAAACGAAAAGAAGTAAGTGTTTCTCTCAGTGAGAAATCTTCTGGGTTTTACTTTTTTTCTGTTTTTTCAGTGAACAGATCGAAAAAGAAATAAGTGTTAACTGTTATTTGCGAGCTCTGGTTTTTTACAATGTGAAAGGTAACTTAAGCCCAAAATTAAAAACCAATTTACTCTTTTTTCTCATTTTCAAAAAGCCAGGGTATAGGTATAACCCAAAATAATAAGAGGAAATCCGGAATCTAGTTGGCATTTGTCGTCTATTTGATTCAAAAACTTAAAACACATTTCACATTTCACTAAAAAGAAACAGTCGTAGCCTATTCACATCGTTTATCGTTCATAAACAACTGACTAACTGATCAGAATGACCTATTCATCTTTCATCGTTCATGACCAACTGAATAGAAACCATCTCGTTTATAGTTCAGACCAACTGAAAAGAAACTATCTCGTTCATAGTTCATGACTAACTGACCAACTGAATAACTGAACTAAATGACTGATTTAGTTCACGACTGAAAAATGAACGATTGAACTTATTCAGCAAATCGAACTAAAAAGCCCAACTCTATAAATATTCATTGGCATTTAGGCGTCTGCTACAATAAGTTTATTTACAAATATTTTACAATTTTTGGCGGACATGAGTGATATGGTGCCATCGTTGCCATTTCCCATGCATCCCAAAATGCAAGAGGATCAGGCGCTGGCATTTTCGGCCAAACAGGACGAAGAGGAGCGACGTCACATACAAAAAGTGCAGAATGCCTTTCAGTACTACAGGTGGGTGCACCGCGGACATTTGTTTACAAACGGTTATTATGTGCAGACAGCAAGCATGCTAATGTTCCACTACATCCATATGTACATACAGACACCATGCGACATATGTATGTATGCATGCATATGCATGTCACATGCTGATAACGTAAATCAATTTGAGCGGCTAAACCTATGCATGTGTGTGTTTGGGTTTGTGCGTGTGAATGTGTGTGTGTGTGAATGTAGGACACTCGCTCTAATCTGCTCCACCTCTCTCTCTCTCTCTCTCTGTCGCTCCCGCACAGACGCTATGCCTATCTGAGGCTTAACAGAAAGGAAGATTATCTCCTTAGTTTGTCCGCAGACGATCAGCGATTGCTATCGAAATATCGAACGCATTTGGATATCGTTCGTCATTGTATCGACTGCAATCAGACTGTGATTCGTGAGATTCTACGTGATCGTGTGCTCTATCCAACTGGCGGCGATTCCGACCATCAGAATGATGAGGCGCCCGCCCACGTGCGTCACGGCGACATGGATCAAGTGAGTAATCCAAATCAAATCCTTTTTTATTCAGAAATATGTCTTCGAACTGGGGATAGATTATTTAAAGTTATTTACATGCGAAAGTTATTCATAAAAATCAAATAATAATTAAATACATACACTCATGGACAAAATAATAGGTGCACTCTTTCTTTTACTATAACAGCTATTGTAAGTCAAGTCTTTAAATTTTAAAAATATATTTGGAAAGGTCATCTAAATTCCGTTTGAAAAAAAACCATTAACCCATTAAATACCCATTGAAATATTCGAATTTTTAAAAAAAGTCAACTCTCAAAACTTTTTTCCTCGATTTTGTCCAAAAAATATTTTGATGCAAAAAAATTCTTCAAACAATTCTATTTTTTCAATTTTTTAACCCATTTGTCCTACTTTTGACACAAAAAGTGGCTAATTGGCAATTTTAAAAAAATTATAAAAAATACTAGCGAAGAGATTTTTGAAAATTTTTTTTTCAGTTACTCTTAAAATTGTTTGAAGAATTTTTTTGCATCAAAATATTTTTTGTAAAAAACCGAGGAAAAAAGTCAAAAAAGTAGACTTTTACAAAAATTCAAAATTTTCAATGGATACTTAATGGGTTAAGCAAAGCTTTGTAACATTCAAACGGAAATTAAATGACCTTTCCATTGATGCCAAACTTAACATATAGTAAGCTCAAATTACGCGAAGATTTAACTTTAGTTTTGTCAAAATACTTTATCCGACGACTGTATGTTTAAGTATGTGATGATGTAGGTTCATAGTTGTTCTCCTTTTTCCTGATTGGCATCTTTTCTCCAGGCCAGTGATGCCAATTCGGCCTTTTTGCGGACAGATTTATCTGGGTTTTAACTGCTTCAGCCGAAAAAAATCTCAAACATCTATCCGGAATTTTTTTTTAATTGAATCTGATATTCAATTTTGTGACGAATAATATTGTTTTTTTATTTTTATTCTTCATACCTAATAAATATTACTTTTTTGTGCATTGCCAAGTGACATTTTTTTTTTATTATATGTAAAATATCATTGAAAGTGCTTTAAAACATTCAAATTAAAAATAAAAATAGGAAACAAATTTGGCCTGTTTTTCTTTTTTTTTTAAGTTTTCTTTTTTGTTTTTTCGTCCTGTTTTCTTTGGCCGTTTGGTTTTTGTTTCGGAAAATATTTGGCATCACAACTCCAGGCTTTTTCATAAAATATCGATATCGATCAATTAATTTGATAGTTTAATAATATTGATATTATCGACAGCACCGATATTTTGCCAAAAATTTATTTTGTTTGTATCGATATTCATATTTTTTGAACATAAAGCAACATCCCTCAATTTTCTCCTAGTCTTAAATCCTTACTCTCTAAACTTCTGCTCTTTTCGAAATCCGTGAAAAAAACACAAAAAAAAACCAAAATTTCTATCTCAGACTAAGTATCTTGTTGATGATGGTGATGATGATGATGATGGTGATGTTGTTGCTGATGATGTTGTTGAACCTCTCAAAATTTTAAAGGCTCAATCGACACTGAAACTGATTGCACGAGACTGGAGCGCCGAGTGTGCGATTGAACGTGAACAATCGTACAAACCGATTATCGATAGCATCGAGGAGTATTACAAGCCAAGCGATTAGTGAGTATTCCCTTGCCATAATCTGTATACTTTTCCATAACACATCTTCTTTCTGTTTCTTTTGTTTTTAGCAAAGTGAATGAGATTAAGATTTTGGTGCCGGGCGCAGGTCTGGGCAGGCTAACATATGAGCTCGCCTGTCGTGGCTACGCCTGCGAGGGCAATGAGTTCTCCTATTTCATGCTGATTGCATCCAATTTCGTTCTCAACCTGTGTGATTATGAGAACAAACATGTTTTATATCCATGGGTCCATCAATATGTTAATAATATGCGACGTGCCGATCAAGTGGCATCCGTTCGATTTCCCGACGTTTGTCCCGTGAGGAATCCGCCCAAGGGCAACATTGAAATGGCAGCTGGCGATTTCCTGGAGGTGTACAAATCTCCAGACTCATACAATTGTGTTGCCACATGCTTTTTCATCGATTGTGCCAACAATGTCATCGACTTTATACGCACCATTTACAAGTGAGTATTAATTAGTCTCCCTTTTATTTGAGGGTGTTTTTATACCCGTTACTTAAAAAATACGTAAGAGGGTATATTGTATGCGTTGCAATGTATGCAACAGGGAGAAGGAAACATTTGCGACACGATATAGCCGAGTCGATATAGCCATGTCTCGAAAATCTCAAAAAGCCACCACACGCACAGTTTCCAAGATGTTAGGATTTTTAGTACCAATTTACGTTAAGTACTATTATAACCTATCATCCTACTAAATCGTAACAAGATCGGACAAATAGAAAAGTGGTAATGGCTGATTAAAGTTTTTAAGCAATGTAAGTGCCTAAAAGCATGCAAGAAAAAATATTTTAAATTAATTTAAATAAGTAACGGCCTTTCCAACTTATTTTCAATAAGATTTATACTCCAATTAAACATAAATAAGCAAAATTAGTTTAAAAAACGACGATTACACATTAACAACAAAATTTTACTTAATGATTGATTGAACCGAATTAATCTGTTATGCATGAATCGGTTACAAAACGGTTATATCAATTTCTCTGTTTAGGCAAAAATAAAAAAGTTTCGTTTCGTTTAAACTTTAAAGTACCAGTTACGGTTAGCAATTTCCAACGGTTACCAATTACCGATTGCGGTTGCGGTTTTATTCCCTGCTTTAAAAAGATGTTATTTTTTTAAAAATATCAAATTTTTGAAATCAAATAATTGACTTATCCTGATCATGTTTTGCAGAATTCTTGTGCCTGGTGGAATTTGGGTGAATCTCGGACCCTTGCTGTATCATTACAGCGACGTAAATGGTCAGAATAGCATTGAGCCAACTTATGAGGATCTCATTATCATAATGGAAAGCGTTGGCTTCGACATATTGACATCGCGCACCGGCATACGCACCAAATATGCACAAAATCCGCAATCGATGAAACAGAGTGAATATCAGAGTCTCTTTTGGCTCTGTCGCAAGCCGCCCAATAATTTTGAGCAACAACAACAACAGCAGCAACAACAACAGCAGCAACGTAATCCACAGGAGCCTGCCGATTTGATAGTGCATCAAAATGATGTTGATATCAATGATGCGGAGACAGAGATTGAGATTGAGACAGAGACTGATGACGATCTAAAGCAAACGTGATATCATTATTAAACAACAACAACAACCACCACATTGACAACAACAACAGTCCCAAATTTAAACCACCCACCGTGTCCTGCAACATACATACATATTCATAAACATACATATATATATATATAATTCTATATACTAAAGGCGCCAAATAAAACGAATTTAAAGTGCAGGAAATTATGCAAACCAGACAAAGTTGCAGTTGAAAAACGTTGAAATCAAGGGAATCGTGTGGAATATCAATCGAATCCTCGACAGCTATTGGATATGAATTAAATTTGATTCTTTAAATTAAATCAAAATTTAAATTTCTTAACTGCAATTCAATTGTATTTCTAAATATTGCATTGTTTAGAGTAGAAAACTAGGAAACAAATGAAGCCTTAAGTTGACATCATCATATGAATATGCTCTTAGATTATTGATCTATCTGTCTATATAAATTCAAGAGCTCTCAGATAGCAACTGAGAAGTGTATAATGTTAGTTCTTAAGCTTAACTAATTCCTCAGTGAGACAAATTTCTATTTTGCTAATTAGCACAAGAATCTTTGAATCTTTTTCCATGCTAGTTGAGAGCCATGAAACCGTTTCCAAATCTTACCCCATCTCTGTCATGAGCATACATATTTCTCTACATATTATATATGCTGTCATGTCTGTTACTTAGCTCAACCCTAAATGATTCAAATCCTCCAACTGGAGGTCAGCTCCGTCTCCTCCATGAATAGCAACAATTGTAAGACAAAAGATACAAATTTAATCACTTATCTTAAGTTAACTATTATTATCTATCTCTATGTTTATATCGTCATCTTGCTCGCATGCATGTTGTGCACTAAGCTCAGGATTCGTTGCGCCAATTGGAATCGCTGCGCCACTTGGAGCGGGCGTCGACGTGACGCAGCTTGATCTCGGCCAGGATCTTCTCAAAGTGTTGGCTGCTCGCATTGCATTTGCGTGTCGTCTCCGCGAGCAGCTCGAACCAGAGCAGCTCGGTGAAGTCATTGCAGTGGCACATGGGATGACGCACCATGGTGAGCACACGCTCACGGAATTGACGCACCAGCTCAAAGAGATTGGCATGATGAGCCGTGGCCAGGTTGCCGTGCACCTCCGGCAGCAGGAAACTGTTGACAGCCCGGGCATCGCCACGTCCACGATGGATTTGCAGTCCGGTGGCATCGAAGAGCAGTTCCAGCTGCTTGTCGAAGCCTTCACGCCAGGCGGGATCAAAGTGCTGGCGTTGGGCGCGCGTTCGCACAAACATGATCTGCGGCAGATAGCCGTCCGAGTAGCCTTTGAATGGCGAACGCGGTCGCAGACGCAGTGCAGCATTTAGTAGACGCAATTGCTCCAAACTCAGCTCATCCATGGCCAGCAACAGCACATGGCAAACGCTGAGCAGCTGCATCATCGTGGACATGGAATGCAGTTCAAGATGATCCGTTTCCTTGCTGGATAATGACGCTGCATCCAGGAGTATATAACGCTCCCGTGTTATAAAGAATTGCAATGATTCTCCACGTGGACGCTTCGAGTTTTGTTGTTGCTTGGAACGATGGCGTATGGGAAATATGCAATCATCGGCATCCGCTGCAAACAGATGCTGATGGTAATCATAGTCGCTCTCACGCTCCATGGACAACAGATTCAGCAGCGTGGATTTGCCCACAGATTGGGCGCCCAAAACGCCAATGACTGTGAAATCTGTGTTGGTCTTGTGGAACAGTTTGCGGGCATTCATATTGTACACGCCGTTCGAGATGAGCAGCGATGTGGGCCGTGTCATGCGCGGTGGCAACTGTGAATCCTGCCCAGCAACAGCAATAGGAGCAGCCGCATTTGAAGCCGTTCCATTTGTTTTCTCCTTGGACGCTGTGTAACTGGAGCTGCCCAATGCGGCGCATACGGAAGATGAGGATGCTGTTGTTGTTGTGGTTGTTGTGGACACGCCGCTGGTCATGTTGCTCCCACCACGTTCACTGCTGCCGCGTGCATCGCTGCTGCGATTGATGATGATCGTCTTGATGGAGGTGAGAATCTCATTGTTGCTGCCGCTGCTGCCACTGGCCGCGTTAAACTCGGCCTCCTTCTTCAATAGTATCTTTGGCTGCACAACCGTGCCGCATCCGCGTGCATCCTCCCGCCTTGCAATGGTCACCGGCACGGACGGAGCTGCTCCCTGACGCGCATCGTCCTGAGCAAAGTAAATGCATGAGTTGTTTGCAACATTTTTGCAACGCATTTTCAACTTACCCGCTTTTTGTTGCGACGCTGTCGACGATTCTCTGCCATTTGCGGCTAGCAACACTTGAATCCTTGGAGCAGTTTAAGCACGAATCCAGTGCAGCACAGATTTTGATAAATTGCAACCGAGTCAGCTGTTTGTGTGTTTGCGTTGCCAGATGCCGGCAATCGTTTGTTTTGAATTGAAGCCAAAATCGACCAACCGCCACAATTTATAGTAGTCCGGTGCGCGCAGCTTAATTTGTTTAGCAATTGTTTAATATTGCAATAAGATTATAATGAATTAAATCATTGCAAATATAAATTAAATAAGTAAATGTTATTATTATAAAATATTACTAATTTTAAAATTATACATAAAATAACAAAAATTTAAAGAATTATAAAGTTTGAATGTCATTTTTCTGATAGTCAAGGCTGCCACATGTCTCAAAAATATTGCTGACTTTTTTCCTCTGAGCCAAGGCTGCCACACGTTTTAAGGAGACTAACAAAAACAATTCATAATCGTTCCCGATTCGACTCAGCTGCGTGTGGATAGAAATAAAACAAAATAAATGTAAACGTTGACAATGTGTTAATTTAGCATGCCGATTGTGGTAATTAGTGGCCTGCCGGCGAGTGGCAAGTCCACAAGAGCGCAACAGCTGCAGGAATACTTTGTAAGCAAGGGACGGAAGGTGCATCTAATAAGCGAAAACGAGGCTGTGCCCAAAGCGCTGTTCGAGAAGAACGCATTCTTTGGCGACTCACAAAAGGAGAAGGTGGTGCGCAGCGATTTAAAGTCGGAGGCGTCGCGGCATCTCAACAAAGAGGATTTGGTGATACTCGATGCCGGCAACTACATAAAAGGTGCGTGACATGTGGGGCAGTTTTATTTACAGTATGTCAAGTAGTTATTTTGACACATGAATTTGATTTTTATTTTTTAATATAGTTGAAAATAAAGTAAAACTAAATACCAAAATAAAATAAATTAGTCGGTCAAACAAATTTCTTGACATTCTAGGGGGGTTCCGGTAAACGTTTTTGATTTGCTTTTGATTATTTTTAACCAAATATAAATCAGTTGACGGAACGACCCTTTTGGCACACTGATTATTTTTTGATTTCGTGAACAGCTGACAGCCTGGGAGAACAGCTAATTGACAACTAAAAAGTATACAAAAATGGGCATAATTGCACAAAATGCCGAAAGAAAGTCATCGAATATGTTTTTATTGAATATTCGTAGATTTACAATGTAAACAAACACCAACTGTCACACAGCTGTTCGAAACCAAATCAAAATGAAAAAATAATCAGTCTCAGAGCCACGGTTGCCACAATTGGCGTTTTTGCGCCAAAACTGGCTCTTTTTTTTCTGTTGGCGCAATGGCACTTTATTTTTCCATTTGGCTCTTTTTTTCATCAGTTCAGAATCAGTTATTTTGTATAGTTTTAGGTTGAAAAATAAATGTGTTTTTATTTAATAACATAATCACTAAATTAAAATGAAAATGTGAATATGTGTTATTTCTTTTATGTGTTTGTGAACGAATTATGTTTTATTTAACTAAATGCAAAAATAAAATGAGCTGCAAAAAAAGTTTTGGCTCTTTTTTAGTCAATTTGGCTCATTTTTTGTCTGTTTTTGGCTCAATCTGATATTTTTAAGTGGCAACCGTGCTCAGAGATGATTTTTCGAAATCAATTAGTAAGACCACATTTCCCTGATTTGCTCTGGGCACACTGAAAATTTTGTATGGAGCAGCTGTGAACAGCTGACTGCAAAATAAAAATCAAATCAAAAGCAAATCAAAAACGTTTACCGGAATCCCACTACTGCTTATACTGTTTTTATTTATGTTTGCAATTTATTTTCTTTTTATAGGGTATCGTTATGAATTGTATTGCATGACGAAGGCGGCACGCACCACACAGTGCACACTTTTCAGTTGTATTCCACTGGAGCAGGCGTGGACATTCAACACACAACGCATTCAGCCGGATAAACTAGACGAATCGGCGGAGGAGGGGGAGCAGCAGCCAAATAATTCAAATGTGCCCTACACAAGGGAGATTTTTGATGCGTTGTGCATGCGCTATGAGGAGCCGCATAGCAACAATCGCTGGGACAGTCCATTGGTTGTTGTCCTGCCGGAGGACACGCTCGATCTGGAGGGCATCTACAAGGCGCTCTATGAAACAAAACCATTGCCACCCAATCAGAGCACACAAAATGTAAGTGAATTTCGGGATGTCGATTTGGCTGGAGAAACATCGATGCCCATATTTTTTCATTCAATATCAATGCTGGCAGAATGCAAATTGTCGATGCATTTAAGACTTTTCGATCTTTTCAAATTTTACGATTTTTTAGACAAACTTATCTACAAAGCGTGTTAGCGATCAAAAATTAATCGACTTTGATCTCTAATCGAAATTTGAAATAATCGACACTTGCTCGAAAATCGACTAGCGCAGAATGCGAGAAAATATTGGCAAACATCGATGCATTGTGTCCAAAAACTTATCGATAGTATTTCATATCGTTACTTTGTATAAATCATGCTGACTTAATAGCTCTTTAATCTTGTTTTGTAGCCACCTTTGGGCGCCACAAACTATCTGTTCGAGCTGGATGTTATCATGCAGGACATCATCAAGGAGATTCTGGGTGCCATCAAGATCGGCGCCTTTGGGCAGCTGCGCATTAAGGGCAGCACCAGCGCCGTGAAGGTAACGACGTCCATGAATGCCCTGCAACTGAACAGATTGCGGCAGAAGTTCATCACGAGCACGTGCCGAGCCAGCCAGACGACGCCGGCGCCGCTGGAACAGGTGCCACAATTGTTTGTGCAATTCATTAATGCCAATACGACAGGTTGTTAGGATAATTTAAATAAAATACAAAATTTTAATTCAAATTGTAGTTTTTGTGCGCTCGCCTGGTCACACTTTGAGCATCAGCAACGGAGCCAATTTGAATTGAAAATGTAGAACGGTCACACTGCGCCCTGTTAACAGGAATCGTTTTTGCCAATAGCAGGTTCTACGATTTAACAGCGTCTTAACATAAACAGCTTAAGTATTAGTATAAATATTGTTTATTTTTTGCATAAAGTAAACGTTTCAAAAAAGACCTAAATCTGACTTAAATCAAAATCTGGCTGTGGCTGTAAGGCTGCCACGTGTTAATATTTATTGGTGACTCTTTTTCTGTAAACCAAGCTGCCACATGTTTCAAACTTGTTCTGAACGCTTCGATCAACTCTTATCGCTCCCGATCTCATAAAATATCGATAGAAAATTGGTCCCATGTCATTAATTATTTTTAAAAAATGAATTAAAAATTTGTAAGTATAAATTCAAAAAACCAAAAAAATTTAAAATTTTCCAAATCAATGAAGTTCATTTTAAAATTGGTTTGGTGCATAAGACTCTTCGCGTGGTGAAGTTTAGTAAGAAATTTTAAAAAACAATCTTAAAAATTCGAGAAAAATTAAAAAACAAAATTCGAGTGCAATTTTCACAATTCTACTTAAAAATTAAGTAAGTTCTATTAGTAACTCACGGTGTTTTAATTGAGTTAAATAGGATTTGAGTTATGCGTGGAGCCTGAAGGCTGCCACTTTTTTTTTGCCAAGCTTAGCCAGGGCTGCCACATGATTTATTTTTACAGTCAGGCAACTTCTTTAGGCAAAAGCAAAGCGAGCGAGCGAGCGAGAAGAAAACATGTAGAGTGAGTAGTAGTTAGTGTTGAGGTACGTTGTAGCGCTCATATTTGTAAAAATCACAATTGAGAGCGGACGTGTTTTTTTGTTTGCTGGACAACGTGCCAGGATATTTGCAACTCGTATTTTTTAAGTTTAGTTTTGTGCACTCGGCATTACGGGATCAGCAGCAAAGTAAGAAACAAGTGTGATTTGTGTTGTGAATATACATGATTTGATTTTTTTTAGTTTTTGCTTCGAAACTTTTTTGAACAAAGTAGGCGGCGATAAGTTTGTTATTTAAAACTTTTTAAAATTTCAATTTATATCAAATGATTACATTTTTTTTTGTTGTTTTTAATGGTTTTTTTTCTGAAATACATTCATATAGTTTTTATATAAAATAAGTTAAATAGTGTGTGGAGTGCGCGTGTTTAGCACAAGCGCGGGAATTTTTAAAGCGTGTTGTTGTGAACGATTTTTTTTTTTGTTGAGGAGAGAATCCGGCAAACGCAATTTCAAATAAGCGCGCACAACACGCACACCAAAATAACAATATATCCAATAAACCATTTCTTTCGGTAAGGGCAAGTCGCATCGAAATTCCGAGACAAGACTCTGTGTGGTGTGTGAAGCAAACCAAAAGAGGACATAACAAAAAAAAAAAAAAAAAAAGAATCGAGTTAAAATCAACGGCAATAACAAAGTCAGCCTTTTTGCTGCCTTTGCCTGCGTTTGTTCTGCTTGCGCAGCAACAAAATTGTACATACAAACACACACACACACACACTCACGGGCAGCAGAGACAGACATGTGATTTGAGCTGAAATACGACCACCGCTAGCAGGGCATATAACATACACACACACACATACATACGAACGTACGTACACGTACAGACACAATCACACTTGCGCCGTGTGTGAGTAAAGAACACGATCGGGCAACGAGACGACGACAAGCTTATCTCTTACTGCTGCTGCGCTGCTGCTGTCGCTGCTTTGAGAACGAAGACGATAAAAGCAAAGCAAATAACAACAACGATCGGCTGTTTTGGAATAAAAATAAATACATACATACATACATATATATAAAAAGGGACGACGAATTTTCAAGTCTCTGTTGTTGCCTTCTTCGTCTTTTTTTTTTTAATGTTTGACACATGTGCGTGAAAATCCTTTTTTGAGAGAGCCGGCACGCATACGTACACGACGGACAGAGAGACAGACACACACACTCACACACACACACACACACACACACACACACGAACGGGGCAAGAGCACGTGTATTTGTATTTGTATTAGTGTGTTTGTTTTTGCCTGCGCCGCGAGTTTATCGGTCTAGCTGGAGAATTCTTTCTAACGTTCTTGTTGTTGTTTTTTTTTTCGTTTCTCTTCTTCTAGCCTGTTGATTGAAATGCAACACGCGCAGAGCAATAACAATAACAACAACAACAATAACGAAATACAACTTAACTAGCAAATATCAAAATTTTCAAGAAGCCATAACAACAACAACAATAAGCGGTCAACCTAGTGCAAATACAACAACAATAAATACGAAAAAAAAAACAACGCAATAATTTCAACCAACAATCAAAGTCAACAACAACTACAACCGGTCACAGTCAGCAAAAAAAAAAATAAAAAATTAAATATAAAAAAAAAACGTCCAGCAAATAATAACAGCAGCAAAAAAAAAGCCAACAAATACAAAGATAAAGAATTTGCTTTTGCACTGTCCAGTGAAATACGAGAGAGCGAGAGAAGTAGAACTGTAAGCAGGAGCAACAAAATAATATAACAACAACAACAACAACAACAACATGTCTGCGACAATTGTGCAAAAATCAACGGGAACTGCAAATATCGTCGGCAATTCACACTATTTCGAGTGCGGCGACATATTCCAAGCGGTAAGTCTCCAAAGTTCAAGTCTCCAATAATATACTATTTATGAGTGATATCCTGTAGCAGCAAATTGTTTTCACTCAATTGCAGTTGATTGTTTTTCCACTGTTTCGTTGAATGTGTGCAGTTTTTCTTTTGTAGTTTCCATTTCCGTTTAGTTACACTTAATTTTTTGTTTTTATTTTTTTTGTTTTATTATTCGCTGATTCATAATTATTTTTGTTGGCAAATACTCACATATTTTACAGGCCGAGTCAAAATAGCCTGATAAGGCAGCGCCCACATGCGTTGTGATAAGTGTGGTGGGAGGGGGCAGGTAATATCTCCCCCCGCCCACTTCATCCTATTCACTATGTAACTGTAAAACAGTTTGCATTGTCGTCATCAGGCAGCATCATTCAAAATACATCTGTGTGTGTGTGTGTGTGTGTGAAAAAGCTCATTCTCATATGTATTTAAGTGTTTGCTGCGACGTCAGCGTCGGCGCCAGCATCAGCAGCAGCTGCTGTTGTTGTTTTTGTGGCCGTTGATCGACAACAAATTCGATTAAGTCAGTAAGTTCCGGGTTTGGATTTTCGTTTAGTAATTTTTGCCTTTTGCTTTCATGCGATACATACATATGTATGTAGAGATGAGGAGAGAGAAGTGCAGAGAGCAGCGCAAAAGATGCCCAGCAACAACAACTACAACATTGATGGGCGACTTCCAAGTTTAAAGTTATCGATTGCGGTTAAGAGCAAAGCTCTCTCTGATCCAATGCAATGATCGAGGGGGGGCAGAGTGGGAAGGGTAGGGTGGTGAGTGGAGGGGCAGAGCGTAGTACTCCAAAGTAGCATTTGGTTTTTTTTTTTGTTGTCGCTAATTTGCGTTAAAAACTTAAATGCAATGCCGGGCGACGAACGGGGGTCAAGTAGAACCAACTATGTACAGTGAAACAGCAACAACAGGCACACACACACACACACACACACAAACACGCACACACACACACGCGGACATTTGTCACAGGTTGATGTCCGATAAAAGTTGGCAAAGCTTTTGTTTCTGTTTCTGTTTCTATTTTTTTTGTCACGCTTCTCTTTCTTGTTGATTGGCGCCTGAACTTTGTAATTTTGATTTTTTATCGTTTATCGTTATCGAAATGGCGGCTTGCAGCGATTTGAATGCAATGCCATGCAAATTATTTGCCTTTTTCATAAGTAACAAATACATGCATACATATGTATGTATGTATGTATTAATTGCAATCGCCTGTCATTACGCAGCAGTCTTTGTTGTTTTTTTTTGGACAACAACAATTGCAGCCGTAGCAGCAGTAGGCAGAGGCAATAGCAACAAATTGCTGCCGAAAGCGAAAGGGCGCAACACACACACACACACACACACACACATACAAATACATAACTGAAACTGAAACTGCTGCAACAAGTAATCAAGCGCTGTTGTTGCTGTTGTTGTGCTTTTGTTTTCTTGCGGTCGCTGCTTCTGTGTTTTGTGCTTCGCCTGCCGTCTCTACTGTGCGACAGGCGACAAGTTTGTCGGCAACGATATCGCAATGCGCTCGTTTTGTTTTTGGCTTTGGCTTTGGCCAGGCAACAAACACGTTTCGTGCCTGCTTTGCATGTTGTTGTTGTTGTTGTTTGTGTTTGTGTGCGCGCAAAATGCGTTCACTTTTTAACTTTTTAATTCCTCATCTCTTCTACTTATTTTTGTTTTTGTTTTATTTTTTTTCTTTTTCTTATTTGTTGTCAGGTGGATGAAGCTGCTGAGCTGAAATTCACTTTTTCGCATAACTTTTGATTTCGTCGTCGTCGTCGTCGTTGTTGTTGTTGCTGCTGTTTCGTTACTTTTATTATTATGAAATTTGTATATGTTTGTTGTTGTTGTTGCCGACTTGCTTGCTTGGTTGGTTTGCTGGTTAGTTTACTTATTTATGTTGTTGTTGTTGCTGCTGCTGCTTGCGCCCAAAAGCAAAATGCTTAGTTTGTGTTATATCAAATCCTCATCGCTTCGTAATCATATTACGTTTCAACTTCACTACACACACACACACACATACATTCATACATATGTACATATGTATGCACATTTAGTGGCTGCGTGGCCAAGGGGCAGTGAAGGGAGGGGGGAGGCTCTGGCTCTCTCACTTACTAGTCGACCACTTTTTACGAATATAATTCCATTTCCTGCCAAGGCGATAACAACGCCGTCGCGGCCGTTGCAACGTACACACATGCATACAAATAAATGTACAATGCAAACATATGTACACACAAATTCATACATATGCATGTGTGTGTGTGTGTGTGTGTGTGTGTGTGTGTGTGTGTGTGTGTGTGTGTGTGCATGTCCCGACGTCGCCATTGCTGCATGTGGCTACAACTACCTACCTAAGCAGCAAAAGAAGCAACATACAAAAAATATAAAAAAAAATAAAATAAAGCAAGCAGAGGAGGAGGAGGAGTAGCAGCAGGAGGTGGGGGAAAGGCAGCTCCTCCACACAGGCTGTGGAACATCAATTCATTTCATTCGATTCGATTGAATACAATTCGATTAATATGCAGTCCCAGGCCTCAGTCGCAGTCACCGTCGCAGTTCTCAGTCCAAATTGTGTGTAGAGTTTGAAGCCTCGCTGCGTTCACCCACACACACACACACACATGTATGCATACTGAGATTGCACGCACATATACATACATACATACACAGCAACATGTTGCCAAAGTTGACGCCATATGCAAGTTGCCAAATGTGCAAGCTTTTTTTTCATGCAAGCTAACAGAAATACAAATTATTAATAAATTATTTGCGTGCTACGAACGTTGCAGCCGCTGCTGCTACTGCTGTGAGTGCTTATTATTATTATTAATATTATTATCGTTGTTAAGTTGTAAAAAAAAAAAAATAAATATGTATACATAAATAATAAACGAACGGCAAACGAGCTGAGCGAAATAAATATGTATGAATTGTTGGTGTGTTGGTTTGTATGTGGTGTGTATCAATACCGTGAACGTCTACGTCTGTCTGTCTGTGAGTGTGTGCACTCGTGCGATGTCGTCGCTCAACGTTCGCTATCTCCCACACCAACAACAACAACAACAGTAATAATAATAATAATAATAACAGCAACAGCTATGAGCTCCACTTGCCCTCTCTATCGCACTCACTCCCCACACAAACACGCTCTCTCTGACGATCTTGACTGCGTCGCGCTTATTGAGCGAGAGGAGCAAAACCGTGCGCCTGTCTGACTGCGCTGCCTGCCTGCCTGCCTGCCTGTCTCTTCTTCTTCTGCTTCTTGCCTTCCACTTCATATTCTATTGTCATTGCCTGTGGCGCTGTTGTTGTAATCTTAAAATTGTCTTCATATGCGCCTTATGCCGTTGTTGTTGTTGTTGTTGTCTTGCTAATGGCCGCTCAATTGAGTGCCAAAGTACACACACACACATATATATACATACGCATTTATATGCATGCACATGTGTGCGTGTCTCTGTTATTATTTCTTGCGGTGGGGTCGCCTCGGCTCGTTGGGCGCCTTCAGGGACGCGCAGGGGCAGCATTAAAATCTAACTAAATAAATATTGAAAAGACAACTAAAATAACAGAAATACAAAAAAAAATTTTCGAATCTTGAGCTTAAAATGCCATTAACTTGCAAATATATGTATAATACTTTGTGGGGGTCAAGCACTAAACAACGGTTTATTGTGTACTATATGTGTATGTATATACTTATATGTGTGTGTGTGTGTGTGTGTGTTATCATTATTATGAAAAGCTGAGAGGTTAAGGTTAACTACAGATTGATTACTTTTGGAAACACATTTAAATTAATCTAGCAATTCAACGCAAACTCATTGAACAAAATGAAATGAAATGAAAATACAAATGCCAATAATAATTGAAAATCCTTCACAAAAAGAGTTTTACAGCGCAGCTAACCTTAATTTAACCAAACTATCATCTAACTTTGTTAGTTATTTTAAATTGTGTTGACTACAATGTATATTGAAATTTACTAGTTTATATATAAAACTAAATAATCTTGTATTTAAAAATTTAAATAATTTGATAAGTCAAAGACTACATTAAACTAGTCGGCGGTGCTACAGTCGAGCGGTACTCGACTGTCGGAGACCCCGTACTTATTATAAAGATATCTCAAACAACAAAAAGATTTTCATACTAAGACTTTATTTGGACTGATCGTTCCTATGGCAGCTATATGATATAGTAATCCGATTTCAATTAAATTTGGTCAGAATGTACGGGACCATCTTTTATACATATTCTGTCAGTTTGGTTGAAATATCTTAAACAGCAAAAAAGTTTTCCATACTAAGACTTGATTTTCAACTGATTGTTCCTATGGGAGCTAAATGATATAGAAGTTCGATTCCAACCAAATTTGGTCAGTATGTATGGGACCATCTTTTATGCATATTCTGTCAGTTTGGTTGAAATATCTCAAACAGCAAAAAAGTTTTCCATACTAAGACTTGATTTTCAACTGATTGTTCCTATGGGAGCTATATGATATAGTAGTCTGATCCAAAATCTAAAACAAATTCGATCTGCTCCCAATATAGACGAACCTACATACCAAGTTTGGAGTCTCTAGCTCTTATAGTCTCTGAGATCTAGGCGCTCTTACAGACGGACAGACGGACGGACGGACAGACGGACAGACAGACATGGCTATATCGACTCGGCTGTTGATGCTGATTAAGAATATATATACTTAATGGGGTCTGCCACGCCTCCTTCTGCCTGTTACGCACATTTTTTTTTGTGACAAAGTTAATAGACCCCTTTACTTTTTTAAAGTACGGGGTCTAAAAATTGAAAAAGTGACTAGCAATTCATGTTAACATTCAATACTTTGTATATTTTCAATTTCTTGAAGTAACATTCCAAAATATATTTTCAAATTCTCATTCCCTAAAACTTACACGATGATTTATTTCAAAATTCACTGTCTAATCAAAACTGTGAAATACTAATAACCGTTGTTAAAAGACTTGAAATATAGATTTTAGATGAACTCTGCGACATTTTGATAGCATTTGTATTGAATTCAGTTGAACTTTGAGTTCAGTTATCATTATCTTAATGTATTTTTTTCGACTTATTTAATGATCAACAAGTTTGGGGAAACCCAAAAAAAAG
The DNA here is from genome assembly GCA_037043495.1 of Drosophila recens. Classification (NCBI taxonomy): domain Eukaryota; kingdom Metazoa; phylum Arthropoda; class Insecta; order Diptera; family Drosophilidae; genus Drosophila; species Drosophila recens. The sequence continues at coordinate 171,664 of JBAMBJ010004480.1, forward strand.
ATAAATAAATAAAAACAATTTCTACGAATATTCGAGTATATTCGAGTATATTCGAATATATTTACGAGTTGTAATAAATGTTGAGTTGAGTTTGACAGTTGGAAAAGTTGTAAAACTGTGACATGAGTGTTGACCCTGTTTTGTTGTTGTTGTTGTTGATGTTTTTTCAGGGGGTTTTTTCCGTTGCAATTATTATGATTATTAAGTATTATTATTACAATATGCGACTATTTATTATGATTATTTTTGGTATTTTGGTGGATGAAACTTTGTTGAGCAAAAGTTTTTTTTTTTAATGCGGGCAGCCAGAGACACAAAACGGGGCATAGATAAAGACAGCAATAGGAGGGAGGTCGGGTGCGAGAGTAAGAGTGAGAGGGAAATAAATTAAAACCGAAACGCAGGCAACATATTTTGTTATTTATTTATTATTTTTATTTTTATTTTGCTTGCAACATCACTTTTTTCTCCTCCTTCTCTTTCTCTCGTCATTTGATTCGCTTGCCAATGCAAAAGAAACAAAAATTATATGTATAAAATACAAAAACAACAACAAAAATCCAATCGCAATCGAATTCGAATCGAATCGAATCTATTATATAATGAAGTTGACTTCAACGTCGACAGCGACGCCGGCAGCAGCGACTGTGACGACGGCGGCTGTGCGGTTTGCCGTTTGTTTAGTAGATTTCCATTCACATTCACTGTCGCTTTTTGATTACTTGCCTGCCTGCCTGTTGTTGTTGTTTTGCTTTTGTGCGGGCAATCGTCGTCAGTGTTGTTGTTGTTGTCTGCTCTTTCAACTGGTTTTTACAGCAGCAGGACAACAACAAGAACCGCAACATGTTGAGAGAGCATAAAGTGTAGACTGGAGAGTTGTTTGTGTGTGTGTGTGTAGAATTGTAAGCAAAAGATCAAGAGAGCACATTGTAGTTTTAGCATCCCCTACTTGTATCCCTACACTCTCTCTCCTTCACTCTTTCACTCACTCACTGACTCCCCCACCCCTATACACTACCCTTGTAAACTGGACCCCAGAGAATCATTTTTGTTTGTCTTTTTCTCTTTTTCTTTTTCGACCACGTGTTGAACATATTCTCAACATGTTGGCCGCGACTTTAACTACTTCCCCCACTCCTATTCCCCCCTCCCTTCACATGCAATGCCCTTTTATTTGTCTTCTTCTTCTGCTCAGCCTGCATTGCCTGCTTAGCACTTTTGTTGCTGTTATTTTTATTATAGTGTGACGTCGTTGTTGTTGTCTGAGAGTTTTTGGGTTGCGGGTTATCAAATTGCCGATATACATACACACATACATACATACAAACATATTTATGTACATACATGTATGTATGTATTTATTATTGCCTGCGCCAATGCAACAGGAAGAACAAGAAGAAGAAGAAGACGAAAAAGTAGCTTAAAGAGGCAGCAACCTGACGGGTGGGGGGTAACATACAGTTAGTCAAGCAATTGTTCTGACTAAATAAAAAAGTCAACTTGTGTAACTTATTATTTCTTTTAATTAAATAATCAAGAAATTGCATTATTTTTTCAAAATAATAATGGTAGCCATTTAATGCCCATTTTTATATCATAAATATAATTCTCAGATTTCGGTCATTTTAGGTTTAGATTGCACATATAGAGATTTGTGTATATGTATAATATAGTTTTGTTAAAAAAAACATTGAAAAATCGATGTTTCAATTTTAAGTTGGTCAAAACAATTCCTTGACTAACTGTAGCGACGATTTACAACATTTCACTTCCTCACTGCCTTTGTCCTCTTTCACTCTCCAATCCACTTTGATCTCATTTTTCTGTTGTCTATCTTCAAAGTTTTATCCTGAGTTTTGTTGCTGATAAAGCTTCGGTTACATGAGTGTGAGTGTGAGTGTGAGTGTGTTTGTATTTGTTTCTGTTGATCTCCTTGTTGTTTCTTTTCTCTCGCTCCTTCACTTTGCCGCTGTTGTTGTTGTTGGTTCCTCTTCTCCTTCGTTTTGCTCGCTGTGTTCAGTTTTCAGTTTTGCTTATCGCAACAAAAAACAGCGAATAGAAAAGGAAAGAACAAAAGAGAAAACACAACGAATGAAAGAATGACAAAAAAAAAAAAAAGATTATTACAGGGTGACCAGAAATAACGGAGACAAACATTTTTAATTATAATTTTACTAAACGAGAGAAATTTAGCAAAGCAACAATTAGTAACGATAAAGTGGATCACTAGTAGTAAGATTCCCAGCCGGTTTCGAAATGGTCTAATCCAGTTGCCATGCACAGGCCCAAACGTGATCTAAAATTGTTGGCCATGGGCCGCAGGTCCTCGGGAGACAGTCGGTTCCATTCCAAGAGCAGCGATTGCTTCAGCGCCTCCAAACTTTTGTGAGGCTTAGCACAGGTCCTGGCCTCCAATGTCGACCACACGCTGTAGTTCATCGGGTTGAGATCCGGCGAGTAGGGTGGCCATTCAGCAGACGAGGTGAAGTCCGGAAAAATGGGTTTTGCACCAGTCTTGCGTCATTTTCGCCTTGTGAGCCGGCCGGAGTCCTGTTGAAAAGTCCAGTCCGCATCGCCGAAGTGCAGCTGGGCCCAAGGAATTACCACGGCGTCGAAAATGTCGCGGCGGTACACTTCTTGGTTTCTTTTAACCCCTTGATCCACGAAAACCAGGGGTTTCTTTCCGCTGGCGTAAATGCCGCCCTAGACCATAACGGACTTCGGATTTTGGCGATGTTTGACAATGGCCGACGTACTCGGAACCTCTACGGACCAGATCCAGTCGTTTTGGTGGTTGTGGGCCTGCTCGACGGTGAACAGCTTCTCATCTGTGAAAAGGATGCGCTCCTATCGCCGACCTGCGGCCCATGGCCAACAATTTTAGATCACGTTTGGGCCTGTGCATGGCAACTGGATTAGACCATTTCGAAACCGGCTGGGAATCCTACTACTAGTGATCCACTTTATCGTTACTAATTGTTGCTTTGCTAAATTTCTCTCGTTTAGTAAAATTATAATTAAAAATGTTTGTCTCCGTTATTTCTGGTCACCCTGTATTATATGAACTAACTAACACCCAATAATAAGTATTCTTATCGAATTAAATCACACACACACGTATACACAGTGTGAGAGACACATTATGTGTGTGTTTGTTTTGTAGATATGCTTGTGTGAGTGTGTGTGTGTGTAAATGTGTTAAACAAAAAAGTGTCAGCAAGGGGTCTCAGAGTTGGCAGATAAAGATAGACAGCTATGACAATGTTGGGGGGCGGGGGGAGCGGCTGTTGGGTTAGGGAGTGAAGGGGAGGGGAGGGGTAGTTCGAGCTGTGACAGCAACAGCAACAATAACAAAAACATACAAAATCTATGTGCACATGTTTTCTTCCTCTTGAAATGCATATTTTGTTTTTATAGCATTTATGTAGTAGCCAGAGAGTCAGAGGGAGAAAGAGAGAAAGGGAGAGCAAGCAAAGCGAGATTGAGTGCACACGCACACACACTCACACATGCGCGAAAGCTGTTTGCTGATAAGCGCTAAGAACTTTGATATAAAGCAGCAACAACAACAACAATTGGTTGCTGTCTGACAGGAGACGAAAAGGTTGACAGACAGAGAGAGAGCGAGAGAGAGAGTGGAGGGGGGAAGAGCGTAAGTGAACTAGAGGATATTTTAATCACGATTGTCACTTTTTGGAAATGTTAAGTACCCAAAAAAATGTTAATAAATAAAATTTACAAACGCCTTAAAAACGAACCATTTTATAAACACTACTAAATTTTGACCAACGAATAAAAAATGTACCTGTATGGTACAAATGTAAGAATACAAAAATAAGTGATATTAAAAGTCTGACTACTGTCGATGACGATTACTGCTGATGTCGATGACGATGACGATAACAATGATGTCGTAAATTTGCTTGTCTCGTATGTATGCGTGTATGTGTAGAGATAGATATTCATGTATGTATGCATACATATGTGTGAGTGTGTGTGTGTGTATGGACACATGTTTATACATAAACAAATATTGTAAGTACGGACAGAGTGAGGCCCCGATAACGTTTGACACTCCGACATAGAGCACTGATAGTCCACAACGTCCAACTATAACAACAACAACAACCGCAGCAGCAGCATCGACAAAGTGGAAGGGGGAAAAGAGGACGGGGAGGGGGGAGGCAATAGAATTGAGAATCTGTGACCAACTAGCAAAGCATAAATTGTTAATCGATAGTTCGATTAATATGCGTAATATGTATGTAGATCAGTTGTACTATAGGTGTGTGTGTGTGTGTGTGTGTGTATGTATGTCAGCTTATCAGTTTTGACAAGACGAGAACAGAGAGACACTGATACACAATGTTCTTTAGTTTTTATCAACTGACAATTAGTGTAAAACATGCGAAACAATATAAAACATTGAAATATCTCAACTATTAGGTTTGGTTTAAACGACAGCTTAAATTAAGTTTCAATGAAACAAATAAAAATCAACTCTTCATAATACATTTCATTTCATAAATTAAACGTGAGACGTGTTGATTATAGCGAATATACGCTGTAGTTTTTTGTTTGTTTGTTTGCATATCGAAGATCGCGTTTTTCTATTCAAGATGGAAACAGTCTACAGTTTCAAAATTTGCATCCCATTTTGAATGCAACTAACCCACATGCATAAATACATGCAAACACACACCACACACACACACACACACACACACTCGCACACATGTACACGGATGTATCGATAAATGGGTAAATGGAATTGACATTTCACCATACATACATACATATGTATATGCATTCACTCGCACGCACTTTCAGTATAATTTGCCCTCATTTTACGTTCCCTTTTTTCTTTTCTTTACTTTTGTTATTTTTTTTCGCTTTTTACACTCATTCACGCAACTTGCAATTTCGATTACAACTTTAACTTCAACTCGGAAACTGCAATCGATTGCATAACATTTCAATATATGTATGTAATTATGTATGTGTGTGCAGATAGAGAGAGAGAGAGAGAGAGTTATAAAGAGTGCGAGAGCGGAGAGTTTTAATTGTCTTTGGTTTTTGATTTTGCTGCACAATAATTGCAACACTTTTGTCTGTCTCTCTTGCTGTTGTGTGGAGGGCAAACCCAAAATGCGAAAACTGCGCAAACGCAGCGCCAATAACAAAAACAACAAAAAAGCGCCCTGCATTGCGACAGCGCTGTAAGCAGCGCAACTGCGACAAAAAAAAAAAAAAACAAATGAAACAAACGTATAATATTTAATTTATTATATGTATGGAAACCCTTCGACTTTGTGTGGCGGATTTGCTTGTTGTTGCTTTTTTTCTTCTTTGTATGTGTTTTTTTTTTCTGGTTTTTTTTTTTTTAATGATTGCTGTGCTCCGAATTTAGCAAGGCCAAGTCGTTGTTGTTGCTGTTATTGCCGCGCTTAATGTTTGTGAAGTTTTCTTTTATTGTATTTTATTATGTGTTGTGTTGTTATTATTATGTATTGTGTATTTTTGTATTGTGTGTGGAGCCGGTTCGACCAACGGCTGCGAAAGAGGAAGCCAAGTCAGGTCTCCACAACGTCGACGTCAACGTCAACGTCAGCGTCGACGTCAACGTCAACGATTGGCAATGAAACGAAACTGGCACGCCGCGACGACGGTAACGACGGCGGCGACGCATGCGTCGACGCGTCTTCACGTCATTGCTTAACGTTTTGTGTCTCGCTTGCGCATGCGTAAGCTCAGCTCTTTGACGCTAATGCTCGCTCGCTTGCTCTCTCTTGTGTGCATGTGTGTGTGTGTGCGCTTACCAAATATTAACAACGTACACGAACAATGAAAACGACACGAAAATGTGAAATGCTCAAATCGACCTAGACCTCAATCGATGGATGGTTGGTTGGATGGGCCAAGTTGGTCGCTTGCTTTGCCCTACCTCCCCCTCCCCCCTCCGTCCCTCTTCCCCTTCCCCTTCATCTCCATCTCTTTCCCTTTTTCGTTTGTTACTTGTTGCGTTGCGTTCAAGCCTTTGGCAACATTATGTAAATAATAACGTGGCAATTGCTGTTGTTGTTGTTGTTGCTGGGTTTTTTGTGTGTCGATTTTTTTTGCTTGGGTTTTTCATTTGACATTGTTGTTGCTGTCGAAACTTAACAACAATGTTGGAAACGTCATTGAGTAGTTAACATTGCGAAATGTGGCTTACAATACACTTAAAATGCTTACAGTTAGCCTAAAAACGTCCACACTTTGCAATTTACTTTCCAATACAACGAGTACAATAAACATACACTCAGCACAAGAATTATTCGTACACTCCTAATAAGAAATTATTTTAAACTTAGTTTAAAAAAAGAAAAAGCAAAACATTGTTTTGAACATGATTTGATTATTTGAAAATGTAACTTTACTTTTACTCTCTGACCTAATATTGCCGCTGAAGTATATAAACGGAGTGTACGATTTAATCTTACGCTGACTGTAATTACTTTACCCTTCGCCTATCCTGTTCTATTGCACCCACACAAGCACACAGACCAAAGGAGAGAGAGAGAGACAGAGAGAGACAGATGCAAACCCGCGTCACTTTGCATTGTGTGCTTTATCAACGTGTTGAGTTTTATTTCCAATTGCGAATTGTATATGCGCGCGAGAGTATATGTGAGAGAGTGCATTGATTATTACTCGCCAAATGAATGACAGCAGCCGGGAACAACTTAGAAACAGTAACCAACAATAACAATAACAATACAACAACGCAAAGAACAACAATAAAAAGCGATTGGACTGTTGATCGATTGAGCACGTCGTCGTCGTCGTCGTTGTTGCTGCTTGCTGCCCTTCTCCCTTCCTCACTCGCTCAGTGGACTCATCATTCCAATTTCCAATTTCAATTCCAATTCCATTCCATTCCATGGGTGCTGACCAGCAGTGTTGACAGAATTTCAAGGGCTTAAAAAGCAAATCAATTAAAAGGTAGCCAGAAATAGCTAAAAATGTTGTAGATAGATTATGCTTCGAAAAATCAGAATAAAGATTAGTAAATAAAATGTTAACATGACTTTTTATCTTTTTCGTCGATATCTTTATATTTGTCGAATGCAATTCACATTTTAAAAAAAACCAAGGCTTCTTGCTAAATATTGAAAATTGCTAAATCTAGCTGCCTAATAGCTAAAATGGCAACTCTGTCACTGGACTAGTTGACTGGGGTGGGGGTAAAGGGGATGGGAGCCAGAATAAACATGTAAACGATGAAGCTGCTGTTTTTGTTGTCGTCTGACTGGGCGCCCCATGTGTTAATTACCAAGTCAAATTTGCCTTGCGACAATTAAAACGATCGACGTGTAGATCGTAAGTGGATGGACAAGAAGGAGACACAGACAGACCTGAAAAAGGATGGTGTGAGGAGTATGAGAGTGCGAGTGCGAGGGGGTGGGGGAGGAGAAGTGCTCAACTAGTGTGTCTCCACACAGACTTGTTTGTTATTGTCATCTCTGTCGGTTGTGCAAGGAGTTTTGCATTGAAATTGTTTATTGCTGTTGTAGACTGAGTGGAGGCTTTTTCTCTCTTATCTGTAGATTAACATTAACTCTGCTTTCAGCGCATTTTCGAGTACAAGTGAGCGTGTGTGTGTGTGTGTGGATGTGAGTGTGTGATTGATTAACATTGCATTTGCGCAATAAATCGATTAATTTGCAATTGTATGCTTTTAATATTAAAACGAGAACTAATATTTAATTTACATAAATATTATTATTTTATTGTACTTTAAACTTGAGCTTGAAACTTCCAGTTTTCCAGATACTTATGTATGTATATAATTCGTAACTAATTGCTAATGTTATTCCTCCTTCCAAATCAAATACATAGTGTACATGTTTATACATACATACATATACTAAAATGTATGCATGTAGAATTGTATATAAAGCGGCAGCTTTGTTTGTTACCTGTTCGTGCATTTTAAATAACACCTATAATAACTATGTATTCATTTTCAATTCGCATATATGTACATACATATGTACATACATATTGTGTGTTTATATACATAAACATATTGACATTCACCTCCCCCTCCCTTTCGACCGACCCTCTAGCTGTATAAAAGCTGTGTGATCTGTGAGCAGAATAAAGAGCGACTCTGTCTCTCTGTCTCTTTCGCTCTCTCCCTCGCCGTGTGTGTGTGTGAGTGAGTGTGTGCGTGTGTGTGAGTGCTTGGACCTGTAGCTGTATTGGTGTTAGCTCATCGAGGTTATGGATATTGCGTTGTCGTTGTTGTTGGCTTTATAAACCAGTTAGTCAGTCAGGCAGTCTTCAGCATCACACATATACACACTCACAGGCACACCTTGCTGCCTGTGTGTGTGTGTGTACGAACGTGTTTACGAGACAACCAAAGGCAGCAGCCAAGAAAGAAAAAAAAAACAAACCAAACAGCAACAACAACAACAACAGCACAAATCTTACCTAACAGCCCAAAATACATATTTACATAATAGTACATAATGTAATCCACATACGTACATGTGTATTGTGTGTGTGTGTGTGTAAGTCTCCAAATTAATGAATTGCCAATTGGAGTCTCGTCGTCGCTCAATGTGCCAAATTCCAACCGGAACTCAAGTTCTCAATAAAGCTTACGAATAATGCAACAAAATCCAACAAGAATCGAGGCAAGGTCTTTGCGCCATTAAAAGCTCCAAAACACAAAAAACAATAAAAATAATAATAACAAGAAAAAACAACAACAGCAAATAACCATAACAAGTAAAATGAAAATGATTTTTGCTAGCACACAATTCAAAGAAGAAGAAGAAGAGGAAGCATAAGCAACAACAACAACAACAACACACGCAAAAGTCGCAGACAAGAAGACTGCAAAGAAAAGTAAACTTATTTTCATTTTCAAATGAAAGGGAAATTCTCACCTAGATGAAAGATGTAGAGAGCGAGACGCACACACATTAGCACACACACACACACACACACACACACACACAACAGCAGATGCAAACAAAACTTGCCTATACTACTTAATAACACACATACTTATAAACATTCAACTCAACTCACCTTAACCCGTGCTGCCACTTTAGAGATTTTATAGCCAGAGTCAGTTTATAATCGTAAAAGCTAGAAAATTTTAAAAATACTTTAAGCACAGAAACAGGCTATTTTAGCTATCGGCTTAAAATTTTACTCTATTAAAAAAATGATTTGTCTTCTTTTTCGAATCAATATGTGTTGTTTAATAATTTATTTCAGATTTTTTTTTTTTTTTTTTTTAGCTTTTCTAGCTTATTTTCTTTGATAAAAATAGCTATGAAATTCAGGCATCACTCACTCACACACAAACAAACAAACAAACACGTAAAGCGCAAAAAGCAAAAGCAAAACCACAGCAACTACAACTACAAGAGCTCTGCTAGCGTCGCTGCCGGCGCTCTGATCTATTTTGTCCGTTTTCTTTGTATGGCTGGCGTGCGCGCAGAGTCCCAGCTATCCACCCCACCCCATGCTCCTGGTCCACCACATCGCAGCAACCAGTCTCCCCTTGCCCGCTCTGCTCTCCACCTAATACCAGGTAGCGTGTCTGTTTGCCGAATTGGGCACAGGGTACACGAGTTGTGTGTGTGTGTGTGTGTGTGTGTGTGTGAGTACTCCTGTTTATCTTGTCTTGAAACACACACACACACGCATACATACATTTACACATGCAAAGCTCAATGCGCGGCCAACTTGAAGTTGTTTTTGAACACGTTTAAGCGTTGTTTTTCACCTTCCCTCCCTCCCTTCTTCTTCTCTTGCTAAATGATTGCCAGCCTGTCTGTGTATGTGTGTGTGTGTGTGTGTGTGTGTGTGTGTGTGTGTGTGGTACTTTATGCAAGCAAAGCTTAAGCAGACTGCCATGATGCCGTAAGCGCAAAGTTGGTCATAACAGTCGTAAAAGTTTGCTAACTTGTTGCGCAGACTTTGTGGTGTCGCAGCGTTGCCACCTCGGCTGAAAATATCAGCTGAGTAAGGGGATGTTTATAAACCTTTAAAACGGTTAAAATATAGCGCAATAATATCGGTAGTGATATTATCGATAGAAACAATAGTGGTGAAATTTCAAAAAAAAAAAAATATTTATTATACTATCGAAAAATTTGTTAAAAGTCGGTATATCGATATCTTATCTTCAACCGTTTAGTTAATTTGATTTTATCTGTAAAAAGTCCGAATGCAAAAAATATTCGTCAATGCTGCATGAAAGTCAAACACATACAAACACCTATAAAGTTGGCTTTTGGGTACCGTTATAAATCCATTAAATGTCTTCAGTTGACATAGAAATAGCTAAAAACAAAAGGAATAGGAAAGGAAAAGGCATTAGATGAATCAGAGTTAAATTTTAAGTAAATAACCGGGAAGTTAAGATAGGAAGCTTACCGTTATAAATTACGATAAGTGGTAATTGAAGAAAGCACAAGAAAGAACGGGCAATCGGAAGATTTGTGTGTGTGGTAATCATAACAGTAATAAATGAATCACAAAATAATAATGAACAAAAAGTCGAGTGACTTTGCGGAAATGAGATATATACAGTATGTCAAGTAATTGTTTTGACCGACAAAAATTGAATATACAGCTGCGGTCAAAAAAATAGTAGTGCCTGCAATGAACTTACATAAGCTCAAAATTTAAAGACTTTTAATTAAACCAAATTTTTATTTAATTTTTTTAAGATACGTTATTATATTGTAAATCCGTCTGAGAAATCAAAGATAGTGAACAGTTATTATTTTTCGACTTAGGAATTTTTTTCTTGTAATAGTCTGAAAAATGGGCGGTCAAAATAATAGTAGTGAATGCATTAAAAGTGGAAAAAAAGGATATTAAGCAGGAAAGGCACTTGATTTGATATTTATAGTTGTTATTTGATAATTTTCTATAAATTGTATACAAAATATTTTGCTTAGAGTTGTTACAATGGGGCGTGGCAAGCATTGCACTCCAGAAAGCGTGCTCCTATAAAAAATTTATTTCAAAAAGGATAACGTTTAAGGAAGGGAAGTGGAAAAATTTGATTAGATGATTGCCAACCATAATCAGAAACGCCATTAAGTAGTCGCCAAAATAGGATAAATGTGGAAGACCTCGATCCATGTCCAAAAGACAAGTGACAAAAGTAGTGAGGTTTTTGAAACGCGACCCTTTTGCTCCTGCAGCACTTAAAAAAAAGGACTTTGGTATGGACCAAAGTGTGTAAAACATTCTTAGATGTTTGCGAAATAATAATCTGGCAGAAAGAAGCCCGTGAAAAATTCCGTTATTGAAAAAAATACCTGCCCAAAAGCGATTTCGATTTGCTAAGGATCATCTGAATTGACCCTAGAGAAATAAAGAAACCTCTAGTGGTCGGATGTGTCCAAAATTATTTTTATTACTGGTCGAGGATCTCGACAACATGTAATGTATCCGTTTAAGTCCGAACATCAGCTCAGATTCACCTGCAGGACCATCAAACATTGTAGTATGAGAATAATAACCTGGGCGCATTTTCACATTATTGGGTCCAACCCATATAATGGATCATAACCATAATGGAAAGGCATGAACAAGTGAAAATTCTGCAGGACACTATGCTACCGTACTTTTCAGATGATATGCCGATAATTTGGAGGTTCCAACAGGACATAGCCCCAAGGCATATCAGCAAATCTTCGAAAGAATGGTTCGCATAGAAAAAAGTTAATGTAGTGGAGTGGTCACCACGGTCCCCCGATCTGAATCCCATTGAAAATTTGTGGTCCGATATGAAGAAGGATTTTGCCAAGCATCAACCAACAAATAATATTCATCTTTGGAAGATCGCTAGGAGCACCTGGAGCTCAATACAAACAGAACGATGTAAAAGCCATAATCCGTCGTTGTAAGGCGGTAATTCAAGATAAAGGCTTTACAACAAATTATTAAATTTGTTAATTATTAAGTGCATTTCACATATCTAACCTTTTAAATAAAAAAAAATGGGTTTTGGATCGCTTTCATCATTAAAATATTTGAATATGTTCATCACTACTATTATTTTGACCGCCCATTTTTCGGGCTATTTATTGCAAGAAAAAAATTCCTAAGTCGAAAAATAATAACTGTTTACTATCTTTGATTTCTCAGATAGATTAACAATATATTAAGGTATCTTAAAAAAATTATATAAAAAATTTGGATAAATGAAAAGTCATTAAATTTTGAGTTTTTGTAAAATCATTGCACGCACTACTATTTTTTTGACCGCAACTGTACATACATATTAATCAAGTGGTTGCATTAACAAAATAAATAATGTACACTTTGCATATTCTTTTTATTTTGTCCAAACCGTTACTTGACTAATTATAGTTGTAATGAATCAGCTAACAAATTAAAAACTTGCACTTTGAGCAGTCTTCGTGAGTTAAATTGCAACTTGAAAGCTTCAACAGTCTGGCAACGCTCAAAGCACGCCCGCCGGCCGCGCACGCGTCTGTTTTGCTCTCTCGCTCCCGCTCAGCAGCTCTTTGCTGTGGTCTCTTGTGTGTGTGTGTTTGTGTGTGTGAGTGCGTGTTAACTGCCAACCAGTTTTGGTTTTTGGCTGCTGCTTTTGTTGTTTTTTTTGGTCGGCTGCTGGGCTCCAAAAATAAAGTTTGGTGTTTTGGCCGCAACGTCGGCTTCAGCTGCTGCTGCTGCTGCGACGGCGACGTCGACTGCGAATACCGCCTGTTGTTTCATTTGCTTTTGCTTTGCTTTTTCGGTTGTTTGGTTTTGTTGTTGTTGCTGTGTGTTGTTGGCTTGAACTTGAGCTCTATACATATGTAATTGCTGTTGCTGTTGTTAGTTCGGCAACTCTCCTCTCCCTCTTCTGTTCCACTCTCTCACTCGCTCTTGCTCTCTTTGTTGTTTGTGTGCGTGTGTTGGCTGCTTGGCTGGTTGCATAACGTGTTACAGCATCGCACGAAAATGAACAATAACAACAACAACAACAATGCAACAATAAAACAAATTCGAAAAGAAAAAAAAAGATATCGAAACTGATGACGACACGCAAAGTCGCATTCAAGTGGGCTGAGCAAAAGAGCGAGAGTGGGGAGACAGAGGGAGAGAGGGAGACAAGGGGTGGTGAGTTGAATTGAGCTGAGCAGCTGTGTTGTGTTGGATGATGGAGCTTTTTGGACGCTTGCAGTCGCAGCGGCCGCGACTGCGCAGTTTGCCTTTGTCCGTGTGCGTGCTGTTAATGCTGTTGCCATTATTAATATTGTTGTTGTTGTTGTCGGTAGTAGTATTGGTTAATGGCTGGAAAATTACATTTATATAAAATGTATTTATAAATAACATATTTTTTGAATTTTTTTTTGTTTTTTTTGCAATATCATTAACATTACAAGTGACTGACGGAGGCAACATTAATATCAGATGAATGCGCTGCCAGCGTCGCAGTTGCCGTCACAGTCGCAGTCGCCGTCAACGTTGGCTAGACAAGAAGCAAAAGTGAAGCGCCTTTTGCTTTTGCTCTTTACTCTTTTGCTTATAGGTCAAGTTAAAAGTAAAAGTATTATGTAGTCTATATATATATATGTATGTGTGTGTGTGTGTGTGTGTTGAACATTTGAGCGCGTCTCTTCTTTGTTGTTGTTTTTTTTTCTGCTTGCGTCTCCTTTGCCATTTGCAGATTACGCCAGAGAGTGAGAGAGCGCATTAAAGTGTATTGTGTGTGTGGAGAGTGGAGAGAAGGAGAGAGGGGATTACGTGTGTGTGTTTGTGCCAAAAAAAAACAGCTCGACTCGAAATTTAATTGTTTGCTTTATTTTGCTTGGCTTATTGCAGGTTGTCAGTGATCTGCAGCAACAGCAGCAGTCGGATCACATCCTGATGGATGCCAACATGGAGCCACAACAACAACAGCAACAGCAGCAAAGCGACAAGGATCAACAACAGTTATTGCAGCAACAACAACATCATCATAATCGCTTGCATAGTGTTCTCACGCGCACAATTTCACAGCCAACGCAGCGTCAGGTAAACCAACTGAATCAACAACAGCAACAACAGCAGGCACCCAATGCTGCATCGCTTGTTACCATCATTGAGGATCTGAACAGCATGAATCTGCAGCATCGCAAATTGGAGCGCACACAGTCGGAGCCGCTGCCACCGCAGCAGCCAATGAATACATCGCGGTAAGTAAAGCTATAAAGAGAGAGAGAGAGTGTTCTAGCGTAAGACAAAGTCGTTGAGAGAGAGAGTGAGAGTAAACTGCAGCATGCCTAAAATAATTCTGTTGCTTAAGGCGTATGTTGCGCAACATGCTGCCAGAAACATTTAATTTGTTTTGTGTTCGTGCTGTTTCGCAACATGCCAGCAACATTTCGTATGCTACTAAATATTTCAAATATGAAACATAATCGATTGACTTGCGAAGTTAACAAAAAATTAATACAAAATTCAATTTAAGAACATTGCATTGTGGTTGTTTATTTTTTATCTTTGGCTTCCACAAGTGTTTATCACCATTTAATTGGGTGTAATATGAAAATGTGCTTAATCAAGTGTTAAATTGTTGATAATGATAAATATCAAACGATAGTGTATCAGACATTTTTAATTCACGATAAAATCGATCGATTGTTTTGCTGCATTTGTTGCTTGTGTTGAGTTGAATGTCCTGCAACACGCCTGCACCATTTAATTAGTCGGCAACACGTGTAGCTAAATGTTGTGTATTTGGCTAGCAACATGTACACTTGTTGTCAATTAACTTTGCACATTCTAATGTGCTCAGTTTCTTTAAATTCTCTTATTTTTATATTCATTCATATTTGCAATTCGTTGCAACACTTTGGCAACATTTTATGAATACTACGGCCGTGTCTCAAAGCAAATGTTGACCAACTCATCCCTCAGCAACATTTTGATTAAAAGAACTATGTTCCGCAACATGATTGTATGTTGCTATGCATTATTTTTATTGATTTCTAATTGATTTCTTGTCTCTCTCATTTGCATTGCAGCTACAAGACGGAACTTTGCCGTCCCTACGAGGAGGCCGGCGAGTGTAAATATGGTGAAAAGTGTCAATTTGCCCACGGATATCACGAGTTGCGCAATTTGCAGCGTCATCCCAAGTATAAAACGGAATATTGTCGCACTTTTCATAGTGTTGGATTTTGTCCCTATGGACCACGTTGTCATTTCGTTCACAATGCGGACGAGGCGCGTGCCCAGCAACAACAGCAGCAGCAAGAACAACGGCAGCAACAACAACAACAACAACAACAACAACAACAACAACAGCAGCAACAGGCAGCACAGGGAAAAACATTCCAGAAACCAACGCAGCTAACAAGCAACAACAACAACAACAATGCGAAGAACAGCAACAACAACAACAACAACATTAGTCAATACTTTTTACCGTTGAGTCCACCGCTGAGCATGAGCACAGGATCTGATCGCGAATCCCCCACCGGCTCCCTCTCCCTCTCACCAACCAATTCCCTGACAAATTTCCCATTCCACGATGCAGCTGCATATTTGAATATGCCCAACAACAACAACAGCAACAACAGCAATGGCAACAACGGCAACGGCAAAAATGTTAATTGCTCATCATCTTCGGCTTCGTCGACATCCTCGGCGTGTGGTTTAACGCCTGCCACGCCCCCCGATAGCCCAAATGCGCCCATATCGCCGGTGCATACGCCACCGCCAACAACAACAACACCAACGGCAGCATCAGCAACATTGTACGATAACAACAATGTTGTTAAACAATTGTTGCAGAAGAGCATCAGTTCACCAATGCATATCCAGCAACATTATCCCCAGCAACATCATCAGCACCTGAACAACCTCCAGCAACAGCAACAACAACAACACGAGGAGGCGCCACGATTGCCCGTGTTTAATCGTTTAAGCTCCGCTGTGGAGATTTATCACTCCAATCTGGGTCTCTAGAGAAGAATCGAGAAGAATTCAATATTCTCTATTCTCCATTCTCATCTCCTTCCCCTCGCCCCCTCCCCCTTTTCTATGACATAACTAACTATTGACAAAATCTCAACAACAAAAACAACAAGAATTATTCCCCCCATCCCTCACTCTCTACACTGACTACACTCTCTTCCCCCTCAATCATTCAATCAGCCAGTCAATCAGTCAATCAAACTTTTCTATTGTCTCTCATTCACACTCGTTAAGCAAACAAGATCTTTTTGGCAATCACACAAAGTGCATTAAACTGTAGCGATAACTATCGATAGACACAATAATCGACATATTTATACAACTGTACACTAATGATAAATACCGCTCATCTGCCCAAAAGTTAGCTCAAAAGCTTGCTCAATCTTTTACATATACATATATTTTTATCGACTATCGATTTATTTATATTAATATCTATATTTGTATATAGAAAATCCAACTGGACTCTTGCTCAATCATTTATATATATATTTATATAACTTTATATAACAGTGTCTACTTTTTTACACATTTTCCACATCTATTGCATTTATCGATTGATAATCGATATTTAAGTTAGAGTCTTCCCCCCCACCCCCTTCACATTCTACAAGTGTTTATGCACTTTGTCGCTTTTGTTTAATATATTTATATACAACAACAACAAATTATTAGTTTAGTAGCTACTAAGTTAAAGTCAGCGCCTATACTAAAGTTAGTCGCGCGTCTTCCAACAACAAAACAACAACAACAAAAAAACGAAAAAAAAAAAGTAAACTTTAATTTATTACGAAATTTTATGCAATAAACAAAAAACAAATGTTGTGTACATACAGAGTTAATTTTTTATCGATAACAAAAAAGACAACCTAGAGATAACGATAACGATAGCGATATGATTATGATATACCTCTTACAGTTGATGTAACAACAATCGACAACAACAATAACAACAGCAGCAACAAAAACTATTAATTTTTCCAATTTTTTTAATACAATGAAATTGAATTTTATTTTGTAATTTTTTTTTGCTGATTTTTTAAACTGGAAACTGAAAAGAAAAGCAACATAATTTATTTTCATATTATGCACAACAACAACAATTTACTGTTAATAATTTATGAATCACACATATACAAACACAAACACACACACACATTTTTTGACCATTGATAATTTTATATATAAATAAATATTTATATATATATATTTGCATATTTATGTATGTACGAATAACGCATAATGATAATTTTGTTAATTTTATAATTTTTTAATTTATTTTATGCAACATTTCTTTCTTTTGGGTGCAGAGTTATATAATTTAAATATACATATTAATAATTTAAACTATTTATAAAACTATGTTAAGTGAATCGATAACAACTTATCGATATCACTTATTTCTCTTTTGTAAAAAAACAAACAACAACAACAAGAAAAAGAAAAAACTGA
This sequence comes from Drosophila recens, assembly GCA_037043495.1. Classification (NCBI taxonomy): domain Eukaryota; kingdom Metazoa; phylum Arthropoda; class Insecta; order Diptera; family Drosophilidae; genus Drosophila; species Drosophila recens. The sequence continues at coordinate 189,115 of JBAMBJ010004480.1, forward strand.
GTACAGTGTTAAATAATATTATTAAACGTTTTTTACGAAATGCATGAGAAAAAAGAAAAAAAAAACAAAGCAAATGGTTTAAGCCTTAAACAAATTACAAATACGCGCTAACTTAAAGCAATTAATTAATTAATTATTAATTAAATTATTATTTTCTTTGTAAACATTTTTTACGAGTTGCCTTTAAAAACCTTAGCTATATATACAATAATACTACTATATAGTATATAATATACAGATCTGTCTATATATATATATTCAAACATTTATATATAGATACAACTTACAAAAACTGTTCAATTAATTTATATACAAATCCAATGTGTAAAGCAACAAACAACAACAAGAACTAAATCAAATATTTAATTTATTATTGTTTTTTTTTTTTTGTATAAAATATATATTTTTTTATTAAACTATTTATGTCAAGTTGTCAAATTCGAACAGAGAAAATGTGAAAAACTTGAAAATAATGATGGGGGTAAATAAAAAAAAAATTCTCAAAGTGCCTTAAACAATAATTTTATACAGAAAGAAAGTAAAAAACAAAACAACAAAAAACAAAAAAACAAAAACAAAATGTGAATGGAAATGTATAAGAAAAACAAACGAAAAAAGTGCAAGCAGCATATTTATTATTTATTATTATATTATTTTATTTTCATTATTTTTATTACTACTATTATTATTATTATTTTTATATAAATATATTTTTTTTGGTATGTATTTAAATGAAAAAAAAAAGAGGTTACGTTTACATTCTATATCTTTCATACACACACACAAACACACACACATACATTTATATATGCATATTTAATATTTTCTATTTAATTTTTAAGCAGCGTTTTTGGCTCTTCCTTTTTTTGCTCTTCCTTTTATTGTACAACAAAATCCAAATGAAACAACAAAAAAAAAACAAAAATTTGAATTACGCGCTAAATTTTAACTGACGTCTTCCCTTAAGCTTAATCGATAACTTTGTATCGATAAGCAAAAAACAAAATCAAGTTTTTTTCTCGTCTTGCGTTCAATGCCAGTTTCTTTTTATTATTATTATTTTTATTTTCGTTTATAACTTAACCAATGTAATAATAATTACATTACACACTTACATACCTATATTTATATATATACATATATACATATTTAAATACTATGTACAAAACCAACAACAACGAAAAAGACAATATGTAATAATAACAAAATTCTTATGAAAATTCATTTGTAACTGTACTATGAATTTTGTTGATTGATAAAAAAAACAGTTATGCTTCCATTAAACACTAATTATTATGTGTGCGTATTTTTATATAGTTAATTTACCAATACAATATGTGGAGAAACAACAATTTAGTTTATACCGAATTTTAAGTTGACTAGCGATTAAACTATAAAACGTTACAAAAATAAATAAATAAAATGATATATTGATTTTTTCATTCATTAATCAGTTTTTCAATGGTTTTTTTCAGATAGATGCCTTAAACTTAACTAAAATTATTCCTCCTCCTCCTCCATTTCCTTCTTCGTATCCCGATCCATTTTTCTTTTTATTTTGCCGTCATCCTCTTCCTTTCCATTCGCTGTTCTTTTTAAAATAAAGTTAATAAATATACCGAATTTTGCATTTTGTTTTTTTTTTTGAAATTTTTTGATTTTTGAAAATTTCACATTTTTCCATTTCAAATTTAGCGCGCAAAAAGTGGGAACTGAGCGAGCGAGCATTTGTCACCTCTCTCTCTCTCTCTCCTCCTCTCTCACATTGTCATTGTCACAAAAAACAATAGATGGCGCACCATAGCGCACACATAGATGGCGCCACAACTGCGCGCCGGATCCAAGTGATAAAAGTGGTCCGCAAAATCCCAAAAAACGTCCAAATTTTGAAATTTTTGAGAACAATTTTTCCGGCCGAAAAAATCAACTTTTTTGTTTTTTGAGCTAGAAAATTGAAAAAAATACCAGACATTTTGTTGAATTTTTCTCGAGTTTCCGATATCTTTTGATTCTCAATTTTATTTTTATTTCTCATTTTTTTTTGGTTTTTTTTTTAATTTTGACACCAAACTAATTTTAAAATAAAGTTGATTAAGTTACCGAATTTTGCATTTTGTTTTTTTTTTTTAATTGTTTTTATTTAATTTTTAATTGATTTTTGAAAATTCCATTTCAAATTTGCGCGCCCAATTGATTGTGGCGGAAGAAGAAGAACATTTTGTGCAACATAATTTTACGGATGCCGAAAAGTATGCAATAAATATATTGAATTTAATAACATTTCACATTTGTTCAGTGTTGCCAACTCTTCGGGTCATGAAAAAGCTAAATTAGCCTTTGAAAAAAGCTAGAAATAGCCAGAAAATTTCTTTGGTAGCTAAAAAAAAACGCAGTAGTAAAACGATTTTCTTATTGATTTAATCCAGTGTTTTTGGAATATTTTAATGCAAAAAAGTTCTTCAAACAGTTCTAGGAGTAAATGCAAACAAAAATTTTAAAAATCTCTTCTCTTTATATGACTTTTTGTAACCACAATGAAGAGAGCTATCGATTGGCATTTAAGTATTTCCAGGATCTCTTAGGATTTATTATTTATTATATTATTCCTTACCCAAAAATTCCCAATTAAAACACCAAAAAAATTAATAATAAAATTTAATGTATTTTAATGGAAAAGGAAATATAATTATTAAATTATGAAAGCTATTTACAACTAGCGAAAGATAGATGGACTAACTCGCTTTAAACCTTGCTTAACTAATGCCAAACTAATATTATTTACAGCTAATATATTTTAACGATATACGATATATGATATACGGTATAATGGCCTATATTATCGTATTCTACGCAACAGCTTAGAACTTAAAAGACACATTTTTATTTTAAATTACTACATTTTTCTTTTCTCAATTTTTTTTTTAAGTTTAAATTAAGTTTAAGTTTAAGGTAAAAAAACAAAAATTTAGATAGAATCGAAGCATTGCACTTTGCATTTTGACAATTGAAAAAATGATTGTAATGGATATCTATAGTAGTTACTATATAAGGTATAGTTATAAGATGTTATAATACTTTCTGTTAAAAAAAAAACCAAATGTATATCTCTATTATAGCATTTTCGAGAAATTTGTATAAATGGTTTTCGAATATACGTTTTGAATATTCTTTAGTGGCAGTGAAATACATGTGTGTATGTGTATGTGTGGGCTTCGAGCGTTAAGCTTAATTAAGTATACATAATTAGAATATTAGAATTAATTAAATAATTCGGAATCATTCTCGTTTCGTTAAAAAAAACACCTTAAAATTTAAATCGTTTTGCGTTCGTTTTTAAGCATTTACATAAATAACAAAAATATTGTACAAAGCTGGGGACTCCCCTTGCCCCATTTCATTCTCTTCCAGTGTTGTAAAACATGCACTATTTCAATTAAAAAAACTCGTTTACTGCAATGAAAATACTTAAAGTTAATATTTCTTCATATTTACAAGCGCATATTTTTTGGTTTTAAAAAAAAGCTGAAGAAGTTAAAACAAAACTGTGTTGGAAAGTATTCGACACAATTTCTTAGCTTTTGAAATTGTAAGAAATTGTCCTCCAAATGACTTGAAGAGTATTGCAAGTTATGATAGATGAATCAAAAAGTATGATAAATGTAATACATATAAACGAGTTTTCCGAGCTTTTCTCTGTTTTTCTGTTTTGTGTGAATGACGAGATGACTTGATTTGGTCATAAATAGTCCTCAAATAAAATCTATGCATTAAACTAATCTTTAGAGTTAAATGGACGATGCTCTCTGTCAGCCCAAAATCTTAAGTAAATAAAACATAATGGCACATTGAAAGTCCCACAATCAGAATCTGTATCTGCATCTGCATCTGTATCTGTATCTGTTATCCGCTGAATTAGCTGCTTCTGTTGGCATTTGGCAATTTACATGTGTCCGCCCCACCAGGCGGCACTTGCCTCATAGTAACCATCGCTGCCCCAATTGATCACACTCAGCGGTGGCGGCGGTGGCGTCAACGAACGCACATCAAAATCATTTCCATCCTCATCATCCGGATCATCTTCATCATCATTGTCATTCCGATTATAATAATTGTTGTTGTTTGTGTTGTGCAGCAGCTGCTTGAACCTGTTGCGCCTCCTCCTCCTCCTTCCTCCGCCCTTGGGTGCAATGCGTCGCACCAGATCCCAGCCGACGGTGCCCTCTTGTTAGAAAACATTATGACTGCTCTTCGCCGCCAGGAACGGTTTCTCCTCGTTCATCTTCTCCAGATTGCCGCTCAGCGTCGGATCCATCGGTCGTCGGCGCTTGAAGAATCCGCACTTCCACATCGCGTACGTGAACAGTGCTAGTAAAATTAATCCTCCCAGCACCGCCAGCACATAGACCCACATCGGCGTATACGACTCACGTTGCTGGTCCAACAGCTCCGGATACGCTCGTGTTTCCACCTGCAACGCAAGAAATTCAATTCATGACTTATATCTCCAAAAATTACTATTTAATTATATCGAGTTTTCAAAAAAAAACTCAATTTTTTTAAGAAATGCTATTTAAAAATACAAATTTAGACTTGTCAAGTTGCTGGGCCAATAATCAGACCAACTTTTAAATTCGAATGCAAATTCAATGTTCAAGTCCAATGTCATTTTGAATGCATTCTGCATTCAAATTTAGCTATGGAAGTTCAAAGTTTTCCACAAATTGTACATTTTATAAAAGAACATCATTGAGATGCAAAATCAATATTAACATCCAAAAATATTAAAAAAGCAAAACGTTTGGTTTTAAAGGAGAGTACAAAGTTGTCGAAAAAATTTTTATGATTTTAATTGAACAAATTCAAAATGCTTTTTCAGTTTTTAAGTTGAAAAATGTTTAAAAAATAGATTGTTGGACAAAATCAGTTAGATATTGACAAAGTTAAGAAAATGTTTAAAAAATATAAATATAAATATATTTGTGAAAAGAAAAAAATAAAACATGTTAATTTTAATTAGGGTTGAAATCAATTTAGTTTTGACAAAGTTCAGGAAGTTTGTCTTTTTTTACTAAAGTTTTCCCTGAAGAGTCTACTGAGTTTTATTTAACATTTTATTAAATCTTATCGAATTTAAAACAAAATGTTTTATTCTGATTTGCTTTGGGATTTGACATAAATTTGACTATTTTTAACTGTCGTAAATAATTAATATTTTTATATATTTAAGAATTTGATGGAAGTTTTTTTAAAATCATATGGAATTCAGTGTGAATTGTTTAACTCAAAGTAAACGTACCAGGATCTTGTCGTTGTTCTCCATCTGCTCGACCCCAAAGTCGGCGGGGATCTTGACGTGGGCCGTGGACATGATGCGGACGAGATCCACCCTGGGATACTCGGAAACCAGCGTGGAGTTCCAGAGTCGCACCTTGAGCACAACTTGGGCCTCCGTCTTGGCGGGCATCGCATAGAACTCGCACTGAATCTTGATGCAGTGCGCCGTCAACTTGTCGCAGTTGAGCTCCACAATTTGCTGCTTCTTTCCCTTTGGATTCGATTCACGGCCGTCCATAAATCGTTCGGGGCGAACGATGCGCTCCAAGGTGTTGCGACGCAAGCGATTCGCGTGTCCAGCTCCAGTTGCAGTTCCAGTTCCAGTGTAATCCTGGCCAGATTTCTGCTGGCTCCAGCTCTGGGTCTTGTTGAGTTGGAGTTGCTGCAGCTGCTGCTGCTGGCGATGCGAGGGCCACTTCATCATGGCGGCGGGCGCACTGAGATACGCGGCACTCCTCAGATTCTGGGACGTCTTCGAGGCGAGCTTGAGGGGATTCACATACTCGGGCGCGACGGTGCATTCACCCTGGCCGGTCTCGATGAAGGGCTTCTCCTCCAGATACTGCAGATACTGATCCTTGCCAGCGCCACTCTCCCCCAGCTCCAATCCCTGGCCCGTCTCGAGCATCAGCGGCAGATAGATGACCAGCTGGACTTTGGGCGCCGCCGAGGGACCCTCGTTGAAGATGGAGTACGTGTGCACCAGCGGGGATCCCACATCGTCCAGTTCCATCGGTGAGTCCTTCAGCTTCGATGAGCCGCTGTAGAAACTCTGCTCGGGCTTAACCCAACCCCTCAGCGTCATCTCGGCCCTTCGCACCACCTTCAGGCTCAAGTTCTTCTCGGGCGGCTCTTGACCCACCAGTTTGGAGGTCGTGTTCGCAAAGATGTGGAACATCATTTGCGTCTCCTCCGGCTCCAGGCTGTTGGGATCGAAGCGAATCGTCACGGATGTCGTCGTGCCACGCAGCATCGGATTCCCCAGGCTGCATGCCACCAGCGTCGTATTGAAACTGTTGCAAGTGGCATTTGTCTGGGAAACAGAACAGAGAGACGAGATTAAGTTGAGTCTGAGAATGATTTTATTTAGACTTGGAAATGGGTTTCAATATTTATTTTTTGCATTGAAAAATCAAGAAATTTTTTTTTTTTAAATAAATATTAAATATGAAAGCTCGCGCAGAAGGCGACATTTTTTTTATTATTTATGTTATTTACTATTTATTGAAAAATTTTGAAAATAAGATTTCCAATAAGCTAGTTAATGCTCTTTTCTTAACGGAATTATAATAAAGCTCGCGCTGACGGCGACTTTTTATTTATTTGCATAGTGGGAATAAGCTTAAACAACTTACATATAATACAATACATGCATTTCTAAGATTATTTTTATATAGTAAAATAAATATCGATACCCATAACATAATCGCCATTCAGTTGGCCACTCACCGGTTTCTTTGTCGCTATGTAGGAGACGCTCTTCTGATGCACTATGAACACTTGTGCTTCGTATGCCGAGTCCGCCAGATTGCTCACGTTCACCGTAACTTCGAGTTCCGTTTTGTCGCCCAGAATGAAAGCGTATTCTCCATCTGTCAAGGCGGAGAGTTTAGGTTGGAATTAGTTGAGGTTCAGAAGAAGTTCTAAAGCTTTCTCTTATTGTGTACATAAAGTTGCCTCATTTGGATTTATAGAAATTGCCTCTAACTCAATAAAAGTGAACTAATTCACAAACTAGTTCCATGAACTGAACTATGAAAATGTCAAGTAACCCATACTCAACATGCTTTGTGAATCACAGCAAGATCACTTGAAGAACCAAGTTCATTGGAACTAGTTCCGACGGAACTTCATGCACTACTCACCCTCTGGCGCCAGATTGGGCTCGGCACGGAGTCTCAGATCGCTCTCGCACAGATCATCGTCGCCACAGTCCTTCTGGAAGGTGCCCTCGAACTCGATGTAGGCCTGCGTTTGATCCAGAATGGGATTCAGACGGGTGAGCGGCGAGTCGGCCAGCTCCGGTTCCTCCAGCTTGTAGTCGAGTCGAAACCGGATGGGCGTCTGAATGTCCCGCGTGTTGGCCTTGATGTAGCCCGTGATCATCTGGCACTCGATGCCGCCGTCGGTGCGGACGCGAACCAGTCGACTGATGACGTTGCTCCGCTTGTTGTCGCGATCGAAGAAGACGCGCGAGAACTTCTTGTGATGCTCGAAGGTCTCCGCCTCGACGGTGTACTGCAGATTGAGCTGCTTGCTCAGCTGCTCGTGCGGATCGATGCTGCAGCAGGCCTCGAAGGTGAAGCAGGTGAGGTTCGTGGACAGATCCATGCGACAGCCCACCCGATTCGGATCAATGTTCCGCGTCTCGTTGCTCCTGTACGTCGTCTGTATGTTGATGATGGGCCGTGCGAGTAGAACGACAGCGGCTGGTGGTGCTCCGACCACCATGTCCACATACGAGTTGCCATCCAGATCCGTATTGCCGGCTATCGAGATGCCAAAGTTCCTGATGGGCTGCGGTAGATTCCTGCCCAGCTCCGAGGCCTGAATGCGCTGCGAGGGTTTCTCGTTGAGTCCGTTGAGGGAACCGAGATAGACATAGACGACGCCATCGCCCTCGTAGGGCGCTCCAATGGCCAGATCCTCGCACGAGTCCTTGTTCAGATCCCCAATGTTGGCCACGGCCAGTCCAAAGCGACTCTCCAGCGCACCCGTCAGCTTCAGCGTGAACTTCTTCGGCAGCATGTCCTTGTCGTTCTGGTAGACATACACAGCTCCGCCCTCCGTCTTGGAGAAGTAGAAGGGAGCGGCGACAATTAGATCGGGCTTCTGATCCCCATTGATATCCGCCGTTGTCAGCTCGTAGCCAAAACTGGAGGCGAACTGTTCGCCGTCGATGATCATCCGCACGGGAATGGGACTCGTGGGGGCCTTGTCGAAGATCACCACCTGGCCGTGGCCTTGGGAACGCGGCGCCCCGGCGGCATACGACATCTTCTCGCTGAAGTAACGACCTCCGGTCACGGACATCCCCAGATAACTGTACTTTTCAACCGGGGATTTTGCATCCGAGTGATCACTGTAGTACATATTCTTGTCCCGCTGCAAATATTCGCCGCCAATATTCGTCACAAAGATGGCGCCACGCCAGGTGAAGGGTCCGGGAGTGCCCAGGACCATGGTATTGTCATCCAGCAGGGCGCCCGAGGTGCCCACCTGACAGAAGCCGTAATCCTCGTGCTGCCTGCAACGAAAATGGCAGAAAAGACAACAAAATAAGCACAGAGCACACAAAGCATGACATTAATAAATGAGTCCAGGGTCACACTTATAGGTTAGGAACATTATGGAATGGAACGGGAAATGGGAACGGGTACGGGAAATGGGAATGGGAACACACGCGATGCCAGCGCAATGAAAAATTGCATGTCCATGTCCATGTCCAAGACCTCAACATGAAGTCATCTACGCGCAGCTCTTTGTTATACCCTGTACCACAAAGGGTAGATTCAATTTGTGCAATGGTATGCTTAGAGAAAACAAAAAAATGTATTCTAAAATTTAAGCTTACAATTTTTGATTTTAGCATGTATTCAGGAAATTATTGTTAAATTAATACAATATGCGTATAAACATTTGATTTTACTGAGAAAATATTTATAGGGCCCCGATAATTAAAATATTTGCGGAAAAGAAATTGAAAAATCGTACTTGAATCAAATATTTCGAGATTGATTTAAAAAATTCCGAGATTATCGAACTTTTAGCACCATTTGGGATTAATTTTATCCCGGGATTTAGTCGAGTTAAGATAGAATTGTCCCTTTGTCTGTTAAACAAACTGATCTCAGAGATGGTAAGAGCTTGATGCACCAAATTTGGTATGTAGACTCCGAATATGTTAGCAGGTTACTTCTATTTGGGATATTAATAATACTCGTTGTAAGGAAGAATAGTTTCATGACATTCTAAAGTTGCAGGGTATTTCGAAGTTGGGCTAGCTCGACCAGAATTTTCGGCTAGCGTTTTGGGTGCGGTGCGACCCTACTCACCCCCTTCCACTTTCCCTATTCGTAGTCCTTTCTTCTCTTACTCTATCAATTCGTGCTTTATGCGCTGACATTTAAATAAATTAAAATTTCGCCCTTATGACATGAGTTCCTGCAACGACGACGACGACGTCATCGCTGTCACACCTGACCACCTTTCTCTCTCTCCCTTCTCTTCACATGTCACACATGCTGCATGCTAATTGCCCTAAACTGAAGTTAGACACGCGCTTAGTCCCAACATTTTCCCCAGAGACCGTTTTTTTATTTCATAATTTTCAAATACTTTACCTTGACACTTTTTCAAGTCCCCAAAAATTCCTCCATCTCCCATTTCTCGCTATGAATCAAATCTGATTTAGCATTTCTAATTGATTCATTCACGACATTTTCCCTTTCTTTCCATTTCATTTTCCTTTCCCTTTCCACAACGACGTCATAATTTACAACCCGATAATATTTGACCGTATCGTTACTTTTCTCGAATGGGTTTACTGCTCGTAACTCAAGTTCTTGGTTTCCGGATGTTTTTAAATGGGATATCCTCAAGATAATGCTGTCGAAACGATTGATATAACTTTGTATTATAACAAAAATAAGCAATGAGTTTATTGCTTTCCATAATTGAAATTTGACTCACTTGAAATTTTATGATTTTCAATGATTTTTTCTAAAATGAATTTTTGTTATAAGAAAAATATATATAAAATTAGCCTATTCTTCTCCATATTTCCAATTCGATTCATATGAATTCTTAGGCTTATGATACAGCAATCGAAAGCAATCTCTCTTTAGAAAACTTCGCCATAAAGAAATTGTTTGTCTTTTTTTATCTAACTGGAATTTATAAAGATATTTAGACTTATGAAATTCAATCGAAAAGCTAAAGCAACTTTTTTATAAAAAACTTCTCTTTACAAAACTTCTAAGATTTTGTTACCCTTTAGAAACTCAATGTAACTACTCTATATTAAACTTATTGAAAAAGAACTTTTCGCGAAAAGAAATCTCTCTTTTTCTCTCTTTCTCTCTAATTCGATTTGTACTTTTACGAATTTCCATTCATATGTATTTATTTCCAATCCTTTCGATTTATTTAATGCGATATTTCACTGTAGTACTTTCACAACATACCTTTGAACAGGACGTCCTTTGCAGGGTTCGTAGACGTCATCGTACTTCAGATCGTTGGTCAGCACGTAGCAGAGACCTTGTCCATAACGATTCTCCCGCACAATGGTCACATATCGATGTGCACACACAAGTACCTGAATCGATAAGTATATCGATAAGTGAAGTCGATAAATTGTATAAAATTAAGCTTACCTTGCCGCCCAATCCTTGGGAACGCACCGTAACACCCATCCATTGTCCCTCTTTGATCTCGTCGCTAGATGGCGGTATTAGTTCATCTTCGTCGAAGTCTATGTAGATGGCGCCAGGTCAAATATAGAATTGGAATTGTTGTTTCTTGTTAGCAAAAACAGTGTGATCAAAGTTTCAATGTGTGTGTATGTGTATGCATGTGCGAGTGTATAAGTGTGTGTGTGTGTGTGTCGCATCAGTTACAACAACAACAACAACAACATCAAGAACAACAATTGTGATAAAAATATGCATATAAAAGAATATGTATTTATGTATTATAATATGTACAGTTCGATAATTAATTAATTACAACAACAACAATTTCAATTTACACTAACAAACAAAATTAAAAAAAAAAATATTTTCAAATTCTAAAACTCACAAATTTACAGTATTTACAACGAGCAAGAGAAGAGGAAGAATTTAATTATTGAAATCACTCTGAATAACATCAACATAGGCCAGCTAGTAGATACCCTGTTAAGTTCTAAAAAACTGCAGAATTTTCTGTTCATAAGGTTCGAAAAACGACATGCGAAAGTTTCAATCTGAATTTGAAAAAATACAATAAAAAAAGAAGTTGAAGATTTTAAATTTTCTAGCACATCTGCTTGAATACCCTTTGAATCCATGAAACGGATATAACGGATAAAAAGATATCAGAGATAAAAAGAGACAGACAATTTCATGCACATGTGCAATTGATGTTCTGGGAATCTTCAGATTCGGATGATTTGGTGGAGAATCGGGGTGGGATGGGTGAAGTTTAAGAGGGGGAGGGGGGCCGTCGCTCTACTTATAGAATCCACACACATGTTGAGCCAAAGACAAAGAACAGGAACAGGAACAAACTGGAGAAACTGAAGAGAAACGGTAGAAACGGCAAAAAGAAAAATAAGCAAAAGCAACAAGTGCAAAACAAATGTTCGATTAAACGAAGCATGAAGAAAGTATGCATATAAAGCGATATAGTACATGCGACTGACTGACTTAAAGATACCACGTAAACATGATGATAAAACAAAAGAACAAAGAAATTCCCACTATGAATGAACTTTTGTCATGCTATTTAAAAAAGAACTCATATTATAATTTATCGATTCGACATTTTAGATTGGGTTAGGTTAGTTTACATGAGAGCCAGTGAGTTTTCATGTAGTTGGCAACGCTGCAGCTTTTGTCAACTATCAAAGTAAAGCTTCAATTAGAGCTGGTTTTACTTAAATGATCGCCATTTATTTTTACAAATTAATTTTTGTAATTGTTGCTAAATTGTTTTCACGAAGTTTGCTGCAAAATTGCGCATACCCGTTGTAATAAATTTGCATGCAATAATCAAAAGCAACATCAAAAATGGAAAGCGCTGCCAGCATCGCTGTCAGCTTTTGATAGAATGCAGACACAGCAGCAGCAGCAGCATCATCAGCAGCAGCAGCGCTGTCGACGTCGCTGCCAGCATTTAAGTTGGGGGTCGGGGTGTTGATGTTTGCGCCTGCTTAGGCGGCTTAACAACAGAGAGCAAGAGAGAGAGTGGGAGAGAGTGAGAGTCTGAGGTGCATGCATGTGTGAAATGTAACGAAATTGATTTAAAATGCATATTAAAGCATCAACGTGTTGAAATATGATAAATGTTTATTGCAGTGTGCCCGCAGCGCTAAAAGATGCAGACAAAGAGCATATAGAGAGCGAAGAGAGAGACGAAGAGCAAGTTGATTGCAATAATAACTGCGTTAAGTTGATTGGAGTAAGTGAGAGGTGAGCGGTGAGCTTTTATCATTCGTGATTGTCGCACAGTCTCCTTATTTTTAGCTCTCCTTCGTTTTTTCTTTCTTGCCTTGTCTTGTCTTGTTAGTGGGGCGTGGGCTGATTCTGGTAATTGCTTTGACGCGTTTTAAAACGCGCAAAGTGAAAGTCGCGCAGCTGGAATAAACGCGCCTGCGGCCCACGCGTTTTCAATGCGCAGCTGCAACTGCATTGCTATACATATGTATAGGAGAGTGTGTGTGTGTGTGCTTGTGAGTCTACACTTTGAGAAAAATTTGAGCGTCTTTTTGTTTGATATTCGTGTCAGTTGTACAATCGCCTAGATGGTTAGAAATACAGTTAGTCAAGTAATTGTTTTGAAACAAAAAATTCTAAAGTATCTTTTTTATTTCCAAATTAAAATTTCCTGAATTTTTCTGAAACCTATTTTTTTTACAATCATAACATCCAGAGTTTTATTTATTTTCTGGTATTTTGCCATATAAAATAAAGGCGATTTTAGTTTTATAAGACTTGAAGAATTTTTTCAGTGATGTTCTTAAATGTGTGTATGTGTTTGTGTGTCTTTGAGTTATTGGCCCAGTCCCAATGAACTTTGCACTTTACGTCGCGCGTTTTTGACATTGAATGTCGTCTTGTTGGGGGGCGGTGTAGCGGTTAAATGGTTGGGAGTGGCGGGAGGAAGGGGAGGGGGAAGACAATAGGCATTGGGGAATGTGCCACAAATAATTTTGAGACGACACGCAGTCTTCCCAAGAATTTCTTTATGCCACACAAATTTGCAGCAGTTATTTTTATGCTTTGCCACAGTTGTTTGTTGTTTTGTTGTTTGTTGTTGTGCATTTTGTGAAATTTGTCACGTTCTTTGCTGGCAGCATTGGGCGCCGTGGCAGTGGCAGACTTGTGTGGCAGCAACACGCTCTGATTGTCGCCGCGTTACCAATACCAAAAGGCCAGAAATAACACCAGCAACAACAACAACAATAAACGGGCACAGTCGCCGGTTCGCAACGTTTGGAATGCGAACAGCCCATAAAGCAGCGCTGTGAGGCGTGGCACGGGGCATGGACAGGGGGAGGGGAAGTGCACAGCTGTTGCTGTTGCAGCAAGCAAACAAATTCACATCTCGACAGCAGCAACAGCAACAGCAGCAACTGCTATGAGCAATATTCTAATTAATGTTAAATGAGTCGCTAAATGCTGAAGAAGAATTCCCCCCTACCTACAAAAAAAAAATACGAAATGAGCAGCGCAAGCGCAGCGTCAACGTCAACGTCGCTGCTGACGCAGGTGTCAGTTCCGCAAAATACATAAAATAGTCATCTCGGAATGAGGCAGAGGAAATGCCCAACAGCTGACGAGAATAAACAACAAATAGGAATAAAAAGTTGATTAGCTAATTAGACAGAGCGAGAGAGAATAAATAAAAATATTCCAAAACAACTACATTAAGATTTTGTTAGCAATGATAATCTATTTATAATAAGTCTAACTTAATCTCTTAATTTGTTGTCTACACTCTGGAAAATCAGAAATTCACTTTTGTATTGTCTTTTTGCGCCTAAAAAGAACTTTTTTTCCCAATGCTAAATATATTTTCTGAAAAACAGTTTTCAGATTCATAAAAATCAAAAACTATGCTCTAAAATCCAAAATTTTATTTAACAAAAACATTGTTGAAAAAAAGTTGAAATAAAATGTAAAACTAACTGCTGATCATTTTTTTGATTATAATATTTAGAATAATACACACATAATTACAACACCATCGACTCATAAGTAGTATTCCGTCACCTATCAGATCGAAGAAAACCAAGAAAAACTGTCCAACTTTAATCAAGTCTTATAACTAGATGCGAAATCTTTAAGTATTTTATTCTCAGCTCTATTCCCTTTTGGGTGGAAGGGTCATTAAGTTGGTTGCATTACCTGGCTATTAAGTTGGCTGCGCCTCAGTTAAAGTCACACGAATTTGGGCACAAAAGTGTTGTTTAACATTTCAGAGTGAAATGCCAGTTACATATTTAGTTTAGTTTTTGCACGGGTCAATGGCAAACAAGTTATTAACAAAGATTTAAGACAATGCGAAGCTAGCCCTAAAGCCAAATAGAAATTCCAGAGGGGCTCTTAACCTCCATTCAAAACAAAACAAAACAAGATCGCGATTCTCAAGGCTCAATGCTCTAAGAATGCCAAGCGTTGATTTCCACAGTGATCTAGTTAATTACAATGAATGCTCAGTCAAAGTGTGTCAACTTAAGTAATAAGTAAGTATATGTAATTAGTTAAGTTAAGTTATATAGATACAATATTATATTTGTTGTAAATAGTTAAGTAAATAAATAAATAAATATACAGAAATTATATCTAAAGATAATCGAGAGTATTTATTTACACATATGGAAGTTTTGCGCATGCATTTTTTTTAAAACAAAATGGCGGTTATTAGCCATGCGTGCGTAGCTGTACATTGTGATGTATGAGAATTTATCGTTTATCGATAACAGTTATCGCTTGATTATGTACAAGTTGTGAGCGTGTTGTGCCAGGTGCATTAGAGATTAGCCAATTTCATTCTTTCGAGTTATCGACAGTAGTAATCGATAATGGTGGTTAAGTGTTATCGATAACAAATATTTATCGAATGTGTGTTGCATTTCAGTAGTTAAATTAATTGTGAGAAAATAAAGCGCAAATGCAAATCATAATAAATGTAAGTTTTTTGTAATATCTTATATTTTTTAACAATAAAATGAAATGCTCAAATTGTGTATTAGGCAAAAACAACAACAAATAAAGCACCCATACCACTTACTAGGTTCATAAGCTCCGCCAGATGCTAAATGATAAATTCGTTTTTGATTTTATTGTATTTTTGTTTTGGTCGAAAATAGTTGGTCAATAATTTTGGTTTTTTGGTTTTTTTTTGGTAGGGAAGATAAATGAGTTTTCCATATGCGCACCGAATATATAAATATAATATATGTAAATATATATTTTGTTTTTTTGGTTTTTGGTTTTTTGGGGGTTTTACGTAAAGAAGAAAACGAAAAACAAAAGTAAAGAAAAAAAAGATAAAAAAATTATAAAAAACAATTGATAAATAATTTTTTGTGTTTTAAATAAAATCACTAAATATTGAATAGAGCTATACAATAATATAATTTATAGTAAATATGATAAACTATAGTAAAAATTACGCATAAGAAACACATAGAGTGTTAAAAGATGTTTTTAGTCACAATTTTCTTTATACAGCAATTGTTTATATACAATCGAAAACTAACCAGAAAATAAATATGTATTTATGAAGTAAATAGTAATCTAATTTTATAGAAATTATAATTCTATAATACGTTAAGAGTCAATATTATTAAGGATCTTGGCCAATTGTTATGTTAGTCACATAATAAGCTTTCTTATACCTATACCAAAAATATTCTATTCTATTTTTTTTTTTTTTAACTTTTTTCACTTTGTCGAGTTAAATGATTATTAACTAAATTATTTAAGTCTTTGCTTTTCTTAGCTTTTCTGTTTGTAAGAACTTTAGTTAAGCACAAATAAAAATTTGGCAGCATTTAATTCATTATATTAAGTTACATAATAAAAAAAAAATTTTTTAATTATAGTCTTTAATTATATACGTAGTGCTAATTGCTTAACAGTCTAGTTTTCTGTTCAATTTCTATATCTATATCTGATTTTGTAGATACTTACATCGTCGACCATCGGTTATGACCTGTTCACAATCGTCAAAGTTTGTCGATATGGGACACATGTATAAAGCTCCCGATTCATTTGTATTCGGCTGTTTATTTTGATCCAACGGTGCGCCTACCAGTAAACTAAAATTAAAGTCGAAAAAGAATCGAAGGAATTAGAAGATGCGATAGTAATTAAATAAATAAGAAATAATTATAGTGAAAATTTAAGAATTTTAGCTTAAACCGTTTGGCCCAAACGTTGTTTCTCAGTCAGTGTATACGGACAAAGAGTTTTATATAGATAAATAAAACTTGTAGTAATAGTTATATATATTTTTAAGCGTACTAAAGACTTTAATATCATATAATGAGATCACAATAATTCTAGAAAATTATATTCAACCTGTAAGATTTACATTTAAACAGAAAGACTTGAGTGGGTTAAACAAATTCACTTCTCTAAAATCTAGTTGAAGTGAAAACCGAAACAGATCTGATTAATTAATAACCATTCTTCGGATCCTTTTTAACTATTAGAATTATACAGATTAAGATTATAGTCTTAAAGTAAGAGTTGCTTTCATCGTTTTTTTCTGTGGTTTTATAAGCTTACAGAGAAACGCTTTGTAATCTAATAAACTCAATGTTATTTCTGACCATCATAAAAATGCAGTTTTATTTAAACTACTATAAAAAAAAATGTAGCTACTGATAAACTGACCGTTGCACAAAGTTATGCATTTAACAGTTCTATAAATTTGTTCAGTGGTTTGTCTGAGAATTCAGTTGCTCAGTTGTCGGTGTCGACTTGAAGGTTCACAAAAGTCATGAGGCTGGCAAATTGTGTGGCATGAAAAGCTAATTACGAATTGCAATTTGCCACAGGGCATTTCGGGGCTGGGAGTGCTGATATTCGAAGGTGACAGGGGGGAAAGGAAGGGGGGTTATGGGGGGATTATTCGTTTCGATTCGATTAGGCATGCCTGGCAATCAAATGGGGATTTCTGTAGGTGGCGTAGGCAGACAGTTCAATGCACTTCAATTCCTTTGGTGTTTTGTAGACCCTGCACTTCGAGAGTATAAAGGGTCTGTTAATTATGTCAAAAAAAGTAGGTGCTGTGCAGGCAGAAGAAAGCGTGGATTTCAGGGACTATAAGAGCTAGAGCCATCAAATTTAGTATGTAGATTCCTGTAAATCCCAAGTACATTTTCTTCAATAAATTTTTTAATTTTTATGTTGCCACTGTACCGTATTTTGGTCGTTTTTAGACCGTTTTTAGAAAAAAATCTCAAATTGAAATTCAATTTCTATTTTAAAGCCAGAGATTTGACTAAGGATGTGGACCAGGAATTTCCCGTAGTAAAGTACTCTGGGCTAAAACTTTCTTATTTGTTTTTTATAAAAAATGAAAGTTACATATTTTGAATTTATGTTTTTTTTCATCACATGTACAGAGTCGGACACTGTCGAGTTTGCTTCACTGCACACATATTCAGTAGTTCTGTTTTGGGCTTGCCAAAATGTAATTACTTAGGGAAGGCAGCACGACAGCTGTTTTGGAGTACGATTGGGGAACTGGCAATTGGCAACTGGCAACTGACGACTTGCAACTTGTAACTGGCAACTTGCAACTGGCAACTTGCAACTGGGCGCGTCAACACTTTAAGATGTGGCTAATGCGAAGGCTTCACCCACGTTGCACAGTGTTAACATGCAACTTCATTATCCTCAAGCAACAGCAGCAACTGTTGCCAGCACAGCAGCGACAACAACAACAACAACAACAACAACAACAGAAAATGTTGCAGCAGCGGCAGCAGCAGTTGTAAGTTTATGGCCGCCATTAAGTGTGGCACCTACACGTTGCCACATTGCTACATTGCATCTTTTACTGCCCCATCCAACAACATCAACAACAACAACAATAGCAACAACAGCAACAACAACAACAACAACTACAAAAATAACAACTTCAAGCCAAAAGTTTAGGTCATGTCTAAAGTCATTTGCCGTTTGTCGCCTTTCAATTGACACTTGCCCGCACATTACCCAACACTGGCCGTTTCTTTTTTACGACCTGTCCCTAAGTGTTGGCCATTAAATGTTTTCACCAAACACCAAACAGCATTCGAATAAGCTTTGCCCAATTTGCGAACTGGCTAAGAAACTCACTGAACTAAAGAAGACTATAGTATAAATGAACTAAGAGTTCTGAGTTCTGAGAGTTCCTATAAATGATATGATACTTTGATCTTAACTCAATCATATGATAACTAAGTATAAGTATGATTAAGTAAGACACAAAAAAACCAACAGTAAAAAACAGTTTTAATTATATTTTAAAAATTGAAAAGTAATTATTTTAAACAAGAAAAATAATAATTTTTTGTTCACTATTTTATTTAAATTAAAAGCTGTGTATGATTAACAGATATATTTATTAGCTTTCAGAAAGCAATTGTTTTTTATTAAACATGTTTTTACTCAATTAAAAAAAACTAAAATCTGGCTATAACATAGTAGTGCTATTCGCTGCATTTAATAGCTATTTAAAAAACATACAACTTTAAAAATTTAAATTGACATACTCGAGTTATAATCAAAGTTACAAGTGCATCTCTTCAAAAAAAGCTTAAAAATATATTTCACATATAATTAAAAAAAAAACTTTTTAACAATAATCTGGCGTCCACATACTATATATACAAAATATAGTTCAATTAATTGTGTTTTAATTATAGTAAAAAAGTTCACATGCTTCTAAATCTAATAGAACTAGCTCCAGCCATGGATAGGTTGTCTTTATTTTATTACAAGCTCTGGCTGTCTAAAATTTTTAAAATTCTATTCAAATGCTGCGTTGAGAACTAGTTCTTAAAGCACATCAACGTCATGAGTTTTATAGAGCGATCAATTTGAATTTGATAACTTTGGAATATCTCAATGCACACCCACTGAAGCAGCAATAAAAATCCAAGAACCAAGAACTGGTTCACTTAAAAAACTCAAAAGAAGAAGGCAACAGGCTAGACCTGATTCAGACACTTATTGGAACGGCAATCGCATTTCCCCCTCACATTACATCCCCTCAGCTTTGGGCCACATCGTGTTGACCACTTATTGTTGACACTCTCAGAGCATTGCATTCTCAATTCCCCATTTCCCAATCCCGACTGACTTCCAGTCGTTTTATTGCCCCCTCGTGTCACGTTCCTGTAAATCTGCCTCAGATTCAGATTCAGATTCAAGACTGCAGAATGCCCTGTTGACTGTTGACTTGGCCTGGCCTAAACCTAAACCTCGTTATTGGCCAGTTCTTCAGTTCGTTGGCTCTTTTGGGTCGCGGCTGCTTATTTAGCATGTTTAATTTCATGTCAACTTGCGAGATTTGATAATGAAATAAAGAATACAACAAAAAAAATACAACTTTGATTTACCAACAACAAGTAATAAACTCTCTTTTAGTTTGCCGAAGCTTAAATACTCTTCTAATTAAGTTATCTATAGTGTATTACACAGTTGTGATCTTAACTGAAAACTTGTCTAGATTTATAAGTCCGAAACATATTTGATATTATTTATTTGTTTAAAGAAATAGGTTTTATATGGTGAATAGCCAAATTATTTATGAATAGGTTTTCGAATATATTTAAAAGCAGTAAAGTTTTTTGTATTCTACTTATAACAATTTTTAAAGTATATTTCCTATATAATACTCGTAGCTGTATGAGATAGTACTTAGATTTAAGAAAAAGTTAGCTTGAATCTATCAAATATAATTAAATGGTTTACTCACTAGTTTGATTGATAAATGTTTTTTTTTTCTATGATAACTATATTATATAGTGCTGCACAATTTTGACATATATTCTATGTCTTATTCTAAGCCACATTTGTGTCAAGTTTCTTGATAGTAGATCCACAAAGAGAATAGTTCAGATAGGTAGAAATGGGGAAAAAATATATAGCTTTACTTATTCAAACTTTAACTTGTAGAAAAGCAGATCACATACATTAAATGACATATTTAAAGTACTCTCCGTAAGGGTATATAAATAGCAGAGGGGGGAAATGTGAAAGAGGATGAGGAGAAGAAAAATCTCCAACTCGTCGCATAGTTGGTTGGAACATAAATCTGGTCATAGAGCGCCGCTGGGCCATAAATCTTGAGGCATTGGCCATTCGCACTGACTCCAGGGAGAAGAGTCCATAAAAACAGTTTTAATGATCTCCGTGCAGCTTGGAATTTGAAATCTACCAAATTCTGGAGTCGAGTTCGGAGTTGGATTGAAAGGCAAAGACTAGGGCTGAGTTTATGCCACATGCCACTTGCCACTTGCCACTTAGTTTATCAATTAGCGCATAGCTTTTGTGGGAAAACGTTTGGGAATACTATAGGAAATATATAGAAGATGCTTCGATTCCGAGTTCGAGTTCGAAGTGCGACACAAATCAATTATCGTTTGTGTATGAAATGAATGTTTTCTCGTTTCCACTTGCAACTCGAATGCAATTAAATGCTTATGAGCTTGACTTTTCAAATGCTGCCAAATGAATGCACTCACAAAGCACTCACGATACACTCATGCCTAGAAATGCATTTAATTAAATTTAAGCATTAATTGCCGCATAAACGCGCCGCGCGTGTCATTTCAATTGCCACAGAAAGAGAACCAGAACCAGAAACACAAACCGACTCTGAACCCGATCCCAAAAAATATAAAGAAAATAAACCCCAATGAGAAGAACCCTTTCAAGTGGCTTTCGGTCGGGGCAATCAAGTGAAAGCATCGCTTCCCACTCACCGCCTTTCCAGCTCTCAGCTCTCAGTTCGCAGCGGGTCGCCCGCAGCTGTAGATCTCATAGAAATTTGATTGCTTGACATGCAGCCCAAGTGCTTTGGCTCTTGAATTATATTCGTAATCAAATATTGAATAGAATGCAAAAAAAAAAAATGAAACGAAAAAACTGACAAAAATGGGGGAAAATTCAATTCGGGAACTAGTTCATAATTGATTAAATTGAATTTATGCACGCCAAAATGCCTTAATTATAAAAGAATTTTGAAAGAGAACTCTTTGAAGAACAGAAGTCTTTAATATTAATAAGAAGGTATCTTAGGAAAGTTGGTTTAAGAGTTTATTAATTTATTCAATTAACTCATAATTCTTATTTGTGAACAGCAATTATGGAAGAACTGCATCAATGTATATATACATTTAATTGAGCTTATTGTTTCGAATTTGAAATTTATTTCTATAGATTTTACGTTAAACTCAATTTTTAATAGTTATCAAACACCTTACTAAGATATTGGAAAATCGGGTCTAAAATTAACTAAATTATATTTATGCATTTTAAATAAAAAATATTCACAATTATTATTTGAAAAAAAGACATTTTCTTAAGTCTTCAAAAGACTTATTAAGAAATATAGATTTGGGGAATTCATTTAATTTTTGTTTTATTTCACTTGATGCATGTTCTTAAAAATATAATTCAATTAATGTCATGTTTTAAACGATTTTTTTTTTCTATATTTAATATGCTAAGCAAATCTTATATTCATTTTTGAAGCCCTTTTTAACGACCGTTTATTAGTTCAATAATTTATTTCATTTTTAATTTTTGTTTATGGTTTCAAATCTTATTAAAAGATAAAGTGATGAAGTCTTAGTTTGTTGCAATACATGGAGTCTAACATAAAGAAAACTTCGATCGAAACTGATCGAAGTTTTATTATACTTCATATTTCAGAGTTTACAAATTGCCCAATTACTCTAATTCTTTTACAGATTTTTGTCAAAACATGCAGAAAATTGCCTAGATCATGGGCAATTTTCTGCATGTTTTGACAAAAATCTGTTCAGATTTCTTCTTCTAATCCATAATAAATTAAATATTTCCTGCTGTTAGAGATTTGTAATTTATCAGTTTAGTCGACAAAAGATGTTAGATACTTGGTTCCAGTTAGTAAGAAGTTTTCTTAACTTTCAGTTGACCAATTTGACTGATTTTGTTTAAAGTGTAAATCAGTTCAGCTGTGGATCATCAACTAGTGTGGAAACGAGTTTGTCAAGCAATTGAAATTCGATCGAAACTCGAATGTCTTTAAGTTCAGCTCAAAATGTTGGCAAAAATGTTATCGACAGGAAGCATTTATTTTGTTGCCACAAGCAGAAGTAGAAGAAGCAGAAAAAGAAGTTTGTTGTCTTTTGGGTGTGTTCCCCCTTGTTTCCCTTCTTCTTCTTCTTCCTCTTCTTCCTCTTCTTCCTTAACCAACCCTGGTCCCAGCTGTGTTTGTTTTATTCTTCCTCTCCGACATCATCATGATACTTCTTCACATATTTATGTATATTTTGGGTTCTTTTTGGAGTCTTTGCCTGGGTTTGTTATTTGTATGCCTTATTAGTCATCATTATCACAAGTGTTTTCAAGTGTTTGCATCCCAGCACCCAACACTTCTTACCCAATGCTCCTTACCCCTTACCTCTTAGCCGCAATCCGACTAACGACACCCTCTCTTCGAGTTCTGAGTTTCTGAGTTCCTGACACGAGAGTGAATTGCGCTAAGTGATGCAGCGTGACCCTCGGATTCTCCATCCTCTCCATCTCTCTCCCCACAAAAGTGTCTTCTTCCATAATATTTATTATCATTTGTCTGCATTTCCCCTCCTTCTTTACTCTTCTGCCGTCTGCCTCCCTCAACATGCCACAAGAATTTCATTTAATTTTCATGTCTTTCGGTTTCTTTGTTTGCGACAGTTTCCCTTTTTTTTCTTTTTTTTTTTTTGTTTGGTTTGGTTGGGATTATAAATATTTATGCTTGGATTGGAGACAACAAGAATGTTGACAGTATTGCCCCATCTATACTATATCTTCCTCTTCTGGTTCTTTTTGGTCCATTTGCTTTGGCACTTCCCATTGAGAATGCATAACAAATATCGGAAATACTTGGCGACTGAGTTTACAAATTATAATTCACAACTCTCTGCTATCATTTCAGAGATAACAAGTCGACTCAAGTTGACTCAGGTGGCGCCCAACGGGGCCCCAAACCAAATGAAATCACGCACTTGAAGACAAGGTCTATAAGGTGTATAGCAATAGTGCACGCTAAAAATTATGACACACTCAGCATACAGTATTTTTAAAGATAATTTCGAAATTACTTTTTATGTTATTTTCAGTAGAATTTATTACTCAACTTGAAATACTTATTTGTTCTGTCTAATAAGCTTAACATTTTTACTCGGAACATGAAAATTTTTTTAAATTAATTTGAAAATATGCTTAAAATATTTATGTGTCTTAAAAATAATTGTTGTTCCTTTTGAAACATGTTTATTTATGGAATCTATAAAATAAATTACAATCTGTGGATTATTTATTTCTGTTAACAAAAGCTTAAAATGTTTACTTGGATTTTGTAAATATTTAAAACACTTTTTAAGTTATGGTACAAATAATTTAGTGTCTTAAAATAAATTTTAGCTCCTTTCTTTGCAGCTTTAAATATTAAATCTATAAATTCTAAAAATTTATAGACTCTTCATAGATTTTCAAATTAATAATTTTAAAGTGTTCACTTGCATTTTGATTGATTTTGGAAAGATATGTTAAAAGTCAATTTGTCTAGTTTTTTTAAATCCATTGCAGTTTGTATTCTTAAAATTATTAACAAATATTCAATTCGTCAAATGAATCACAATCTATATGTTTATACTGCAAGTTTCCTGATTCTTTCATGATTCATTGCAAAATTTTCAAATTTATCCAAATTAGAACAGAAAAATTTCTCAAGTACATGATTTATCAGCAAACACAAAAATTCAATGGAATAACATCAAATTTTGTAAACTTTGCAAAATCATTAAAATATCTATCTAAAATTTTTTTGAAAATAAAGTGAAAGAAGAGAAATCACATGACATACACTATAAATTAGACAGTGTGTGTGCATACTTATTTGATGCACTATATGCTTGCTTGTAATCAGTTGGTAAAACAGTTAGTAAGAATTAAAGGCACTTTAATTGTGGCCACGGGCCAATTGGAATTAGTCACGTTCGTAATTGCGAATTGTTCCCGTCTCGAGATGATTTTCTATTTTATTTTATTTGTGCTTTGTTTTTGTTTTTTTGCATCCTGGTGCAATGCATCAAAAAACAGCAGGCAATTTTCTCATTTCCATTGAATTGCGCTGAGGTTGACGTGATTTTGTGTTGAATATTCACCAAACAAGCACTAGAAACAGGAGACAGGAGACAGAAATAGGGGCAGGAGAGAATACTTCCTGCTGACAGGATAGCAGGATACGCCTGGCAGCTTCGTTTTGCAGCCGGCAAGTTGTGGATGAAGTTATCTGAATTTGAATTTGTTTTCTACCTGGTCGTAGTTACCTGGCTTGTTACCTGTCAGATCGAACGCGTCGATAGGCGAATGTGTCGATGCGGTGTCGTTTACCTGCAGCTGCCACAACCATTCTAGTATGTAGGAGTCCTGTTAGCCTTCTTCCTCATTATCCCTCTCCCTCTCTCATAAATTCTTCAGCTACAAAGTGACCAAAATCAAATTACGACAATAGGCTGTAAACAACAACATTCCATGTGGCTAATTCAATTTGCGCATTGCCCCCAAAAAAGCAAACAAAATAACGATGACAACAAATTGGAATCTGAATGTGAATGAGGATTTGAATGAGCATTCGAATGTGCGACTGACCGAATGTGGACAACGATTGACACCCCAAGTGCTCAATGTCAAAGTCGCGCTTTAATAAATGCGCTACAATTTGAGGCTTGATAGATCTAGAAACCCAATTTGTACTTTAAAACTATTTATCATACATTTATTTTTAAATACAAAAATTTTATAATTTAAAACAAAACTTAATAGAATTGTAATTATTAAATAAATTAATAGTAATATTTAAAATTAAATTTTAGATATAGATAAAGATATATAAGGTTAGAATACCAGTGGAACTTAAATCAGAAATTTACCAATAAAAATATATAAAAAATTGTTAGAAATGTTGGATAATATTTTAATTATTATAAAAATTTATAGTAAGAAATGAAAAAATATAGAGTAAAATATTAAAAATAGTCAAGGGGATATTCAGAAAATACATTTGTAGTATAAATAAATTGTATAGATATTGGAAATTGCACAACAAATATAAAGCAATATTTGAAAATGGGCTGTTTAGAACTAAAACTATAAACAAAACATATTTGAAACTAAATTAAACAAAGATAAAATGTCCATAAGTGTCAGAAGAATACATAAGAGAATAACAATAAAAAAGTTGCAATTAAAGATATTCGAATATACAAAAAAGTTTTCACACAAAAATATTTTCTAAACAAAAATATAGACAGCATGCTTAAAACATAGAAAACAAATAATAAAAAATGCAGAAGGGAAATTAAATTTCTAAATATTACATTAATACAGCAATTTGGCAAGAAATTCAAAAGTGCTGTTAAAAAAATTAGATATTACCGGTTATACAATATTACAAGGAGTCTCTGAAAACATGCGTAACAATTTGAAAATGTAAACCCAAGTCGAGTTTAGAGAATTTCACAAGAGCGTAGCGTATACGTTAGTCAAATAGACCGAACTCAAGACACAAGAAAAAACGTCAAATGTTGACATTAAATCCAAAGAGATTTGTCAGAAATTTGTCTCGTTCAGAGTAATTCAATAAATTGTTGTAGTAGTTGTGGTTGTTGTTAGTGTTGGTCTTTTTTGTTTTTCCTCTGCTGGGTACAACTTAAAATTCAAGACAGGCAGCCAACGAATGCGCATAATTTGATGGGATTTTTGGTTAAGTCATTCAAGTGTATGACATCGTCGGTTTTTGGTGAGTTTTGGGTTGGGGGAAGGTTGGGGGCATCTGTCAAGGTGTTAACGCATCATGGCTATAAAAAGAATTGGCCCACACCCAAAACAAAGCAAAAAATGATATCATAGTTACAGCTAATGCCCCCAAAAGGGCTTTTCTCTTTGGCGAACTCGAGAGCTGGAGTTTTCCATGCATTTGGCGCATTTTTCACAAATTTTCTTGTATTTTTCATATATTTTATTTATTATTTTCTTGGGATGGGGACTTGATGTTTCCATTTTGGCGTTGGCCAAATGCGCGTCCAGCACGCGTTTCCGGCCGAATTGGATAAGGAAAACAACAACAATTACAGCAGACACATAATGTGTCCATTAACTTGGCCAAAAGCAGAGAGAGAAAAATCAAATAAGCATGTTAAATTTAAGAAAGCTTGACGGAGAAATACGCTGTAAATTAAGGCATTAAATTTTCTCATTTATCTATTTTTTTCAAATAATCAATAAATATTTAATCATAAATTCTTTTTTATTTTTAAGCGATTCTCATGAAATATTCAGAATATAAAGTTGAAATACTAATATATAATATGTGTAACTACAGCAAATTTGAAAATATTTGCATTTAAATTAAAATAGTTATGGCACTTTATAAATTTTCCTGATGATGAGAAAAAAAAATTAAAAACTAAAGTTGGCAGCAAAATGAACTCTAATGACTTAAGTATAATTTGTTGGCTATTCTTACCCACATGTGCACACCCCTCTTTGGCCTTGTCTATGCTTACAGGGTATGCGAAATAAAGACAAGACAACGACGTCAGCAACTTATGCTGATATGTATACTTGTCGGTCGGCATGAATTTTAATGGCGCCGTCAAGAAGTGTGGAAATTCAAATAAAAAAAATAAAATGAGAAAAAGTCGGCCGAATTTGGGGAAAAATTTTAGGAAAACCGGCAAAAGTTGACCTCCTATCATTTTTTTTGCCGCATTGCCTGACTGACTGTCGTTGAACTCGAGCGTCGAATGAATTTCGAATATGTATTTAACGGTAGCGCCGGCCTCGCTCCAGTTAGCCAAGTTCGGGTCATAACTTCTGGCTCATTAATGTGGTCAACGAAATGAGAAATTGATGCGTTGCATGGCAGGAAATGCGCTTAAACAGCGAAAGGGCAATGTAGTGAAGAGAGGGAGAGGGGCAGATAGGGAGTGAGAGATAGAGGTAGAAAGACTGGCAGCTGGTCAAGCTTAAAACTGGGAGCTTTTAAGCCGCTTTAGGGCACAGCCCACGTGGCAACATTGTTGACCTCGCTCCAATTGGAAGCTTGGTCAGCTTAGCAGCTGATAAGATTACAGCGAGAAAATGAATGAGGAGAATACGAGCAGTCAAAAGACTGTAGACAGTCTTTGATTAATAGTGGGCTCCAAAAAAAAAAATGCATATAAATACTAATAGGCAAGACTACAGTCGAGTGAAGCTGAATCTGACAGACCCTGTACATACATATTATGCAGAAAATTTATGCGCTTTTTAAGTTGTAGCGTCAGTGTTTTCTTCTGATCTGAAGCTGCGTTAAATAGTTTTTTGAATAACTTTTGAGTTTATTATTTGATTATGATAAAATTTTCAGGATAAATGCGGACAGCAACTGTATAACTATACGATTAAATTTGACGTTGTCTAAAAATAATAATTGAATTATGAAATAAGTTTTTAAATTACCAATTAAAATTATTTTATTTTTTTTTAGAAGCTTTTAAGCTGAATGGACTAAAAAATTTATTTTATTTGATGTTATTTTAAAATCAAAATTCAATTAAGAACAAAGACTTTTAATTAACAATTAAAGGTAATAGATAATTAAATTTATAAAAATTTGGAACGGAAAAGTTAAAAATAACCTATGAAATCTGTGAATAGTTAAAATAATTTTAATTGATTCAACATTTGTCAAAAAAACAAATAAGCCCAATAAGAGAGATTAGCAATATTGCTTGTCATAAACATGTGCTCTAAAGCTCAAAACTCTAGCTTTAAAACTGCTGCTCAATAATTTTCGAAACATTTTTTATAAAATATAAGTATATATGTATATATTCTATGGAGTTTGCCACGCCTCTGTCTGCCTATCATGCACATTTCTTGACTGATCAAATTAAAAGACCCTTTTTAGTCTTTAAACACAGGGTCTAACTATGTTAGTTGTCATATATCAGCTGCTTGTTCGAGCGTCAAATTGTTGTCAGCTGCTGCAGCTGCCTATGACTCTCCCCTCCCCCTTGCTTTATCCCCCGCCCCTGTTGCAACTGCCACACGTAACAAAGTAGCACAACAATTTTTTTTGTGGGCTTTCGGCTTATCGCTTAGTTTTTTTTACAACAAACAAAACAGCAACAACAACAACAATAATAAGCATGGCTTTACAAATTTCATCGTTTTCCATTTTCATTTCCAATTTCCATTTCCATTACGAAAATTGATGGCAAGGTCAAGCGCTTAGTTCAGCATTCGAAATTTGTTCAAACTTCGTTCGAAGCGCAGGCGCAGCCAACTTCACGTCATTGCTTTTGTTGTTGTTATTGCTGTAGCTGTTGCTGTTGTTGTTATTTCTTTTGTTTAATGCTGTTGAAGTTGTTGTTAGTTTGGCTTGGCTTTTGTTGTTGTTTTTTTTTGTGCTTGTCGCTCATAAATTGTTCAAGCAACAAACATTTTTGTGTCGTTGTTTTTGATACCCTGTAAACAAGAAATGTTTAAAAAAGAGTATGCCAAACTTGAGAGTTCATAAGTAACTTTATATTTTAGCATATATAAACTTGAAAATTTGACTTTATAATTGGTGAAAGCTTCAGTTTGCCATTACAGGGTATCAGCTAGTCGAGCTTACGTGCCACTTTGCTTATTAGTTTCGTCTGTTTTTGTGTTTTTTTTTTTCTGTTGTTTGCCGCCAACGATGCTTCAAAGATCGATGGTCATGGATCATCATCAACGTTTGAACCCTTGCGGTCGTCTGGGCAAGTGGAGCGTTTTAACCCCCCACCACCTCTCCCCTCGGGGCATGGGGTGGGGGAATTGATGTGTTATGCAAGCAAGTGAGAGTGTGAGTTGCTTTTTAGTTCAACAAGTTCGTAGCAAATAAAACTTATGACAGCTAAACTATAAATATTAAGATCAATACATTCAAACGGTGCTGGAATTAGCATTGCTTAGTTTGTAAAAGATCTATTTCCCTTTTAAAAATATTTTGGTAAATTGTTGTCAATTTTATTTTAAATCAGGGATTAAGCCCGTAACCATAACCGTAACCGTTAACCGATATTAACCAATTGAAAAAAAAATTTATCTTCAAATTTAATTTTTTCGATTTCCATACATTTTTCAGCTTTTTTCGATAACATTTTCTATGCAGAAAAATAGCTAGATATTTACCTGTAAGAAACTACAGGTATAACAAGGATAACTAAACTGTTCAATTTTTATACTTATATTTTTATTAACTATTTCTCTTTACTATGAAATAAATTTTGCCTCGATATCTCTCACATGCCCCGAGCTAGAATTTTTAAAGTGTCAATACTTTTTTGGGTATTTAAATACCCATTAGCCTAAAATGGGTTAATAAAAAGACACTCATTTTCGAAATTATTGAGTATATGTTCTCAAACTTACATATCTTTAACATTTTTTAAAATTGTTTTGTAAACTAAAATAATACCGTTATTTCGAAACCAAACTATACAAAAAAAAACGGTAATCCGTTACGTTTATTTACAACTTTTCCAAATATATAATCAAGATAAACTCAAACTTGTCACTAATCAACATTTTAGTACAAGTATTTGAAAAATTTCTTACTATCAAATTGAACCTGTTGAAGTTTCCCGGATAGTTGAGGCAGGGTTGCAACTTGCAGTGTCCAGGGAATACCTTTGGATAGTTGATTGTTTACCCTCGGGGTAGGGCCAGTCCGAGGTGGGTTAGGTCAGTGGGAATGGTCAACGTTGAGTGACCACAGCACTTTAACAAGGGATAGAAACTGGGACAGGGAGAGAGAGAGGGATAGAAAAGGGGACAGTAATGTTTGACCAAATGAAGTGAGTGTCGAAATTATTGCTGAGACTTTAATGATGGCATTAAAACGTTTGACGGTCTATGGAACGACGGCAAACAAGGCGGAGTCTTTGGTGTGCTTCCTCTTTCTCTTCTTTTTCTCCTTCTCCCTGTTGTTGTTGTTGTTGTTGTCGGATAGCACATGTATGACAATAACACGAATGATAATAAAAATCGTAAAACACGCCTAGGTAACGTCAGTATTTGTTTTATTGCTGTCTTTTTCTAAAGACGAAGTGGAAAAAATAAATGAGAATGAGAATTTCTTTGAGTAGGGAAAGAGATGGGAAAAGATAGTGAGATGGAGAGAGAATGAGTGTTCACTCATTGGCATATTCAAACATATATAATTTGGAATTTTTATTATCCTTTTATGCCCAAGAGCCGACTTGGAGACAATGACAACGGTCAATAGCCGACGCTAAGTGGGCGCCCAAAAAAAACAGGGACAACAATCGAGAGAAACCAAGAGAAATCCAACTCTGTGGAGAAACTGAGAATTTAAAAGCGCGAGAAATGCCGGTATTACGAGACCCTACGAATATTTATGTCCAAAGGTAAACAAAAACACCGACACCGTGCAGGTAAATTACAAAAGCAACCTCAAAAGGATATGGAACAACTCAAAACGTGCGCATAAATAAACAGAACACAAAATATCTGAACTGAGGAGAAGAGAAGAGAAGAAAACAAACGAGAAGAGCAGCGAACTGGGGAAGAGAA
This sequence comes from Drosophila recens, assembly GCA_037043495.1. Lineage (NCBI taxonomy): Eukaryota > Metazoa > Arthropoda > Insecta > Diptera > Drosophilidae > Drosophila > Drosophila recens. Next base: position 220,026 of record JBAMBJ010004480.1, read on the forward strand.
TGGACTATGAAAAATGCTACACTGGAAAAAATTAAGGTTGTTTTTTTAAAATCGAGCATATTTGTTTTTAATCTTGTTCAATTTAAAAGAAAACTCTTATTTTTCGATCTAAAAAAATTATAAAATAACAATTGAATTAAAATTTGCATTTAAAAATCATTATTTAACTCTAATTTGCTAAATAAAATTTTTTCAATTGCTGAAAATCATAGAATTAAAGTTATTTTTAAATTTTTATAATAAAAATTGGAAATAAAACATATTTTTGAATTTTTAATATACAAATTATTGTTATACAAATTTAAAAATAGCTTTTATCTTCAATTTTATATAATAGAAATTGAAAAATTTCTTTTATAAAAAAAAATCAAAGAACATTTTACCTAGTTTCTCATAACTCTTACTTGCGATCGCTGGATCAAAAATACAAAATGTTTTATGACAGCACAAAATTTCTCATGGTCTAAAATAGCCAAGCACAAAAAGGTAAACAACATTAATGGAAGCGTGTAGAATACAAATATTTTTGCAGTGTATGCGGCTTTTGTTTTGTTTTCGGTTTTGGTTTTTTGGATTTGAAAGGAATTGGCATTGGGTCGAAACGAGACGAGATGAGGCGAGTTGAGTTGAGGCAAGATGAGTTGAGATGAGGAACGGAGAGGAACGCCGTTGGCATAACATGACCATGCCACGGACAATGCCACACAAGTTGAACGCTTCACGCTGCAGGTAACGCATCTGTATCTGTATCTGTGGCAACTGTGCGGGCTTTGCTTCAACGTGGGGCACAAACAACAACAATAACAAGGAAAGAAAAACAGACATTGGGGCAACCGTCAAATGTAAGACGGGGGCGTGATTCCCTTAGAAATTGATAGGCGTCCACTGAACGCCTGTTTGTCTGCAGTCGGGATGTCTTCACAGCCTCTTCAGTTGCCACAGTTGTCAGAGTTGCACTTGGGTGTTAAAAGTTGAGCTTAGAACCTGTTCTAGGGTTGCCATAACTGTGAAAGTCTTAAATCTCTTGATTCAAATAGATAGAGTCTTGTCTCTTAGATAAATCAAGACGATCGCTATCACAACTCTAAGGATTTTTGTTCAAATTGATGACAGGGCTGTCTAGAGTTAAGAGCTAAGTAGAGTTAAGAAAGTAAGAGAGTTTTGGAGAAAACTGGGCACATCAGTTAAAGCCATCTTAAGAACCTGTTCTAGGGTTGTCATAATTGAGGGTGAGAGGGTGCTGAAGTAGTTTATACTCAACTTTTGAAGATTTGTTAGAGTTTATCCTGAAAACCTTTTCCAGAGTTGCCACACTGGTTAAAACAGTGTCAAATTTCGATTTTAGTCTAAAAAATAATAGATCAAGTTGAATGGTATAACAGTTGTAGAACTTATTCAAACTGCTGTCATCGGATTTGTCTTGAAATTCCATTTTGAATTGATTGAGAAATATAGTTTTGGCCATAGAAGATACTCCATAGTTCTATTAGGTTTCTAATCATCAAAATACTAATATTTAGCGTAATTCAAATTCGATAAACTTCTTCATTATATTTACAAATGAACTTAAGAGTTAAACTATGTAGAACTATGAACTTTTGGAGCAGCGTATGATTAGTCAATGAAAACTCTACAAAATCACCTTTAAATCGGATTTAGAAAAATATCCCTAGACGTATTAAAATCAAGCTTCAAATATTTTCCTATTAACTGTTACACATTACACTGATCCAAAGTTCTGGGCTCGTTCCTAAAGAAATGTAGTGTATAAAGGCCAATGCGATTGGGTTTGTTCAGTATGTAGGTTTATAAAATTTGATATTACTTAATAGTTGATAAGATAATGCTACGTTCATGTCACACTATATTCAATGTGTTTGAAATTTCTGATAAGCCGACGGTGTTGAATCAAACTTTATGTTGGACATCGGCTAGAATCCAAATGGTCCGACTAAATGTTGAGCATAAGCGCAATCGTAAGCATGATCGATTGATTCGATGCGTAATCGTTGTAATTAGGTCTATAATTGACCGTAGTGAGTGTAAGGGAGAGGGATATAGAGAGAGAGAAAGAAAGAACGTAAGCTAATTTGTGGTTATTGGATTTACTTTCAATTTTTCTAAATCAGTTTCAAGTCTTTCAAGTGTGGAGAAGTTTAAAAAAGAAAAGAAGAAAAGAAAATTATACTAAGGGAACTTTAGGGAGAGCACTGGGGGGGGCGAAAGAAAGAAAGAAGAGGTATATATAGAAAGAGATGGAGAGAGCTTATGAAAAGTTGCAGTACTATATAAGTAAGCTTTCATATAAAATATTATGGTATAGACTTAACTTAAGAAATTCTAACCACTTTTTGGATAGTTTTATGCCAAATTTAGACTAGATGCAGACAGATTTGAGAAAAGATGTATATAGTCAGAGATGAGTGAGTTTTTTATAAAAACTATAGTATAATCATCATTAAATTAAAAAAATATTAAAAAATAAAAATAATATTTTAAATTGAAATACAATTTTTTTCTCTCGATCTAATTTAAAAAAAAAATGTAATTCCTATTTTTTTATCTAAAAATTATGCGATAATTCAAAGATCATTGAGAGAAAGAGAGGTGGTGATTGAAAGATAGAGTCAAAAAGAGATAAAGATAGGGGGATAAAACCACTAATTAAATTAAATTATTGCCAAAGCGATTGAGAACTCTTTTCGAAAATTGCTATTCTCTTTGTGTTATGCTGGGTCGTTGGGTCGCTTGGTCCATTGGGTCTGTTTGGGTTTGTTTGTGACTCTTCACGGATGCGGGCATTACGATTAATAATTGCCACATTGCGACATTGTTGTAAACGATCGAGGCATTGTCATATAAATTTTAATTATGTCACCATAAACTAAACGTCGAAGTCGAAACGGCGAATGGCGAAACGCTGTTGTCATCGGAATAAGCTGATGATGGGCACTCACTCTTCACTCTTCAGTCACCCCTCGCCACAGTATGTAACTCTCTCCTCCTACTCCCTACCACCCTCTTCTTTTTATACTCTTCTGCCCCGTAGGTTTTTCGAGTGGTTCTAGGCAACAAATTTTAGCGTGTGTTTGCGTTTTCAGTTGGTTGTCTTCTCATGTTTCACTCGCTTTATTTCTGTTGTGTACGCATAAAATTTGCATAAATTACACCACACATACTCACACACACACATATAGAGTGAAGGCCTCTTTTTGTGGGGTTTTAAACCCATTATGTTAATGAGTTTTAATTGAAGAGCTAGAAAATATATAATATTCTACTTGTTGAATTCAGAATATTTGTATTATTATGGTGGCGTCGTCACTTGCCCCGCCCTAGGATATCGAAAATGATTTCTAACGCCTTAAATCAAGTGATATCGATAGGTTTTTGTGCCACACGCCTTACACTTGTTGACAATTCCAAGTTTAATCTTCCTCCTGAGAAATTATGTGAAAAATCGACAATCGAAATGATCGATAAATCGAAAATGTCGATAGCACTTTGATAGTACATCTTACTCATAATTATTACATATTTATTTATCGATAAATCGATAATCCTATCGAAGTTGTCGTTAATACATGTGTTTTCTAATAATGCATTCAATAACATTATCGATTATTGAGTGCTAGAATTTTTAAGCATCAAATAGCATCTTAGAAACATTTTGATTTGTTCATTTTTTAATTAATATATTTGTTGATAATATTAAATTAAATTTGACTTCGTAATTCAAAAAATGGGAGTTTCGTTTGCAAAAAAAAAGTTGTATTTAATCCTAATACTAACTAATATCGGTACAATCAATATCGATAATATTCCCACCAAATGTCAATTTCTCAACTGATCTACTTTTAGCTTCAGCTTTTAAAGCCTCAATATCAGTTTGATATCGATTTGAATTTGATGTAACTGGGCTAAACAGCTGTATCCATAAATAGATTTCTGAACATCTGCCAGACTTATAGATACTCGCCGTTCCCCACCATCAGTTGCTCGTTCCTCCCATTTGGCGGAAGTCGATGTTGCCGCTGCATTGCAACTGAATTGGAATCCAAATTGGGGGCAAATATTTGGAACGCAGCCCATCGAGAATTGAGAGATAGCTGCTATCAGCATGACAAACTAACTGAGACGCTGAGCCACCACTGAGCCAACTACAAACACACACATTTATTCATATGTTGGGCCACGAATTTAGTCAAATGATTATTGTTATTATTACTATTGATTATTGGTATTGAACCCTAATCCATATCGCATCATTTCATTGGAATGGCCCCCGAGTTCACATTATGCTCAGGCCAGATGCCATATAAGTCTATATACATAAGTATATATTGAAGCCACTTGGATATTTGTATATATGTATTTCTGAGTGTACTTACGCCCCATATTAAGTACATATTTCTATGCTCAAGCATTTACATTGGCCTTTTGACCGCGAAACGGCGGCGGCTTTTCTTCTGATACCCTAGAAACATTAAAACGGCTGGGGTATCAACAATGCTTAAGGTCAAATCATTCCTAAGTGGAAAACCATGAAAATAATTCTTAAATGACATTTTCTGAAAATATTTCAATAATTTCATTATAAACTCCAAAAAATCTTCACAAAAAAGTTTACAGGGTAACTGCAAACCCACCCCTTTTGTTTTGACTCATTAGTTTGCTTGAGAAATGCTTGGGATCGTATTGCAGGCACTGAAATTACAGCCTGAAATGTAAATTTCACATTTGATTTGATTTGATTCAACCAATACAAGTTTTAAAAGTTTTTTTTTAACCAGCCGTAACTTTGACTTTATCAGATTCACTTTAAAAATTACCAAGAAATTACGTAAAAAAATATCTGTTGATTTTTTCCATCATTTTGGTTGAGATGTTAAGGCCAAAATTTAGACAAAAATTAAATATGACTGGTAAAAAGAATCAAAATTCTTATAGGAAATCTGATACTTCTCATATTGTTACAAGTTTCCTCAGAGCTCAACAGGTTTTGTGATGCACTGAGCGAAAAAGAAAGCATAGAATATCGAAAAATATTATTATTATTAAATTTGACGTTTTTCTTGCCTAAAAATCTTAATTTAAAAAAACCAAATTAATACAATCTCAATCCAAGCAAAAATATAACTCAACACAGCAATAAAGATAAAATAAGCATTTTGTTCTGCACTTAAGACCGTTTTTGCTTTTTTTTTTGTTTCATATTGAAATTCAAGAATATTCTTATGCAATTTATTGCCTTCGTTGGTCTTTAACCGAATTCGCAGACTTAAATTGAGTATTAATTTTTGTGAATGCGTTCTCTGACCCTTCCACAACCCACCAAACTCTTTTTCTGCCAACTTCTCTGGTTATGTCTTTCTTTTTTGGTATTTCATGCACATTCCTTTGCATTTATTTTTGTCATTTGCTCCTCAGTTTCAACTCTGTCAGTTCCCTTCTTGCCCATCATTCTTGGGGACTCTGTCGAATTAGCTGTTTGTCTGTCACGTGTTTGCAGCTACGCCAAATTAGCTCTCATTATACCCTGTAGTCTTTAAAATGTTGAAAAAAGGAGCATGAGAAAGTGTGGAACTTTTTGTATATCACTCAGAAATAAATTCAACTTTGAAAACTTAAATTCTTATTTAATTAGAAAAGTTAAACCTTGGATTTTTGGTAGAAAAATAGTTGAGAGTTTTTTCTCAGTCTCCTAAAAATGTTATGAAGATTGCTTAGTAACCAGTACCAAGAAATCAGATGCTTTTCCTAAAAACAAAAACCTTTATTCTGAAACATGTATGTAAATTGGAGTTTCAAAAATTATGCCTTTATTTAAAAAATTATTTTTAAATTTCTAAAATATTAAATCATAGAAGTCATGTTCATTAGTAATAATATTTCAAAAATTGAATGCTTAAATAAAAGTTTAATACATTGAAACAATATTTTAAGAAAGTTTTATTCTTTATTATCAATGTTTCACATTGAATTCATATTTTTAATCATTTTAATTGGTATTCTAAATACTTGCAGTATTGTAAAATATTCTAAAGACAGTCAGATAACAAGACAAAGTCGCAGCATTTGTAAATAACAGGGTATCTGCCAGTCGATCGCTTTTAGGTCACGAATATTTATTGGTTTTTCCGTTGACTTGGCAAATTTGGAGCTGTCGCTGCTGATGAGCGAAAAAAAGGGCGCAAAAGGCGTTGCAACGACAACAACAGCAACAGTTGCTGGCGTGTAGTCACAGCAGCAACATTAACATTAACAGGCAACTGGCAACTTGGAATCTGATCTTTTTGCATGCTCAATTAACTTTGGACTGCGACTCCGACACATGACCGACCGCAAAATGCGACCACAAAATTCATGCGAAACTGCATAGTCGTTTAGTTGTTGTGGTTGTTGTTGCTGGTTGTTATGGTTGTTGTTGCTGTTGTGGTGTTTGGTTGGTGGGTGCATTGAGAATGTATCGCCTTGTGCTGAAGCTGTCAGCCAGATGAGCGTCTACATGGCAGGCAAACAAGTCGCCATTGTCCACAAACAATGCTGCTGCTGTCCACTTCAACTTGCAACTGAAACTGCAACTGCAACAACAACTCCAACTCTAACAACAACAACAACTGCACTCAACACTACACTCAACACAGGACTCGTCGTCGGTTCACAAAAAGCTCGTTAAATGCATACATATAAGTAAAAAAACAAAAAATAAAAAAACAAACTAACTAAATAAATTTGAAATTCAAATGCGTTGCAGTTGTTGTTGCTGCCGTTGTAAAACTTTTGTGTCGACATTTGCAACTGTGCAACATGGCAACAAAGCAAGCTCAACAATCTATCTCTCTCTTTGTCTCTCTTTCTTGTCTACTCTCTCACTTCTTTCCACCTAGCGACAACTTCAGTTGCAACTTCAGCTTCAGCTTCTGCCATGTCTTGTCTTGTCAACGGAAGTGTTGATGAATTTATTTGTCAAAATTGTTTTATGAAGTTGACTTTATTTAAATGAATTCGCAATGAACACAACGCAACAACAACAACAACATGTCGTATACGATATGCATACGTGCATAAATCATTAGTGACATTCCTACTTTGTTTAAACCAATTAATTTATAGTTAATGCATATTATTATGGTGAAAATTGTATTGAATTAATTTGTTGAATTTAAAATTAAACTAAATATCGCATAACATTTAAAAATAGTAGAACAAGTCTCAATATCAGCAAATGGTTTTTGCTCAAAGTTTTCCTCAAATCATTGCTCTAAAATCAAAATGTTTCTAGACATCGCAAAACAATTCAAAAATCTTTTTCCCATTTGGATTTTTTAGCCATACAGTCTTCTAAAATATGTGTATGTAGGTTGAAAAAATGTATATGAAAAATGTAAGTTAATGTTTAAAAGCTTTTATCAATCTTCTTATCAATCTGACCTAGTCTGATATCTCCTTGGTACAATAACTCTATGGTTAAGAGATTTTGTTAAGTACGCTTTTGATGTATGTTAAGATTAGCAATATTTTTGTTGATCGACAGCTATTGAATATGTGATATAGTTTATAATTATATAATATTTTCATCTACTTGGGACTTAAACAGCGTAGGCTCAGTCGATTTCGTTTTCTTCACCTATTTATCGATATTTTTACGATTTCATATCGATAACTTACATAATAATAATAATTGTCGGTTGAATATAAACTTTTAGACTAGTCTGTCCCTCAACGAATTACTCTTCTCAATCATAATCATAATTTTATCGATATTTAAATCGATTATCGATAACTTACCATGTATTTATAGTCATCAGCCAAATATCAGTTAAATATATTGTATACATTTAGTTTTTTCATAGTCTTCTCCATCATTATCCTTTTACTACAATCCTTTTTCAAACCAAAACGATACTTTATTCGATTATTTGTAGTCCCCTAGATAATTCCATTAATATAATTTCCATTATTTTAAATTCCCCTAATCCACACTTTAGTTTATTCATATTCTACCTCATAAGATCCTTTTATTTCTATGTTTTTTAAAATCAAATCGATACTTTATTCGATTATTGATAGCTGGCAGCCTACAAAAAAACTTCAGGTAACGAAATTAGTGTATACATTTATAAATAAATAAATTTGATTAGTAGTTAGTTTAAGGCTAGTTTATATACTCCTCCAGATTCTTTAATTTTCTTCTACATGTTATCGATAATGTTATAGTTTTCATAAATTATCGATAGTTTAGAAGTATTCGAATTTGTAAAGACCATATGAAGTTAACTCTTAACTCATTCATATTTTCCCTACCTTTTTCTACCTTTCATTAATTGTTAGCTAAACTCTTTCCCCTTTCCTAACCCCCCTTCCTTTTGTGCTCACCCACGTTGAATCCCACACACACACACACACACACACACACACACACACACCTCACAATAGCATCACAAACGGTTACCGTCCACGTCCGTGTCCATGTCCATGTCCATGTCAAAGTGTCGCTGATTGACATTTAAATGGAACTGTCAGTGTAGTTGTTGTTTTTATTGTTGTTTCGATTATTGTTGTTGTTGTTGTTGTTGTTGCCCCGTGTCCGTGCCACAAGCGTGTGCCCATTGTTAACGAGCGGCAACAACGACAACAACAATGCTTTATACATATCAATTGTTCGTCTTGTTCTTGTTGTTAATTAATCAAAAGATCTTCAAATCACACACAGCTGCAACTGCAACAAAGATCATCTAATGGCTTTATCGTTGATCGTTTTACATACGTACCTGCAATCAAAGGAAAGGGGAGAAAGCATGAGTGAAAAGTACAAACAAATATAATTAAAATTAATGGAATAGAAATAATCGACTGCCCGACTATGAGATACCCGTTACCCGCACTTTTAATTGGAGTTTAGAATTTCTCAATAAAATTAGAATATTGTCATCAATACAAAAAGTTATTTTGACTCATCTTATTTCTTAAAAATATACAAGTCCTTGACTATAACATAAATTTATATACTATGGAAATCATAATATTACTATACTTTTACTAACACAAAAAAGTTTGCTTTGACTCCTATTTTTTAGGAAAAAGTTGAAAATTTTGATATAAAAATATTTTAATTCTTAAAAATAGAGCAAACAACGTATTCAATATACCCTTGCACTCTACGAGTTACGGGTATAAATATTGAGAGAACCCAAAAAACAAAGAAGCTTCATTCAACAAACAAAAATTAAAAAAAAAAAAAAAAAAACAGTTGGCAGCCATTCAACTCTGTGGCAAGGAAATGAGAAGCTGCAGTCGCAGCAGCAGCTGAGAAGCTGCCTAAGCAGCGGCAGAGACAAAGGCAGAGACAGCAGCCAGCGTCGCATCTCGTGATTGGACCTTCGATATCATTCGAGGGCATCAAAAATGGCTATTGGATTCGGGATACAATAATGGGGGGAAATTTACAGAAGGCGCTTTCTGCAGCGTCAGAGGGGATATGGAAAGGAGTGGAGAGAGAGAGAGAGAGAGAGGTGGAGGGGGTAAGTGGACATATTGCAGATGTGGCAGCCGCCAAGAGCAGCTAATTTAAATTCAAATTTAAATTGTTTGGCGCTCGTGTTTTATTGGCAGCCACTACAAACAACACTACAAACACTGGCAATTGCTGCGCATTTGGCTGCAAAATTTTTAGCTCTTTTATAGCTAAAATTGTATGAGAAAGTAGCAAAAAAAAGAAAAGTTAAAGTTTATGTGCGAAGATTTTTTAATTTAAATATTTATTTATTAAAAAAATACATTTTTGTAACATTTAACACGAGGTTTTCATTTGAGATTAGAATATAGCTACAATCTGTAAAGAGCTTTTTATACCTTTAAGGGAGGTTCTTTTGGATTTTTTTGAAAAAATCGAATTTTTTTTTGACATAAAATGAAAGTTATATATATATAGAATATATGTGCCAAAGGATTTTTTAATACGACGCGTATTTCTTGAGATAGGGCGTGTCAAACGTACGCATGTCACGCGCGCTGCGTACCCGCTGTCACTTTCCAAAAACTTTTAGCGCGTTTTTCTCGAAACCATGTTTTCTGATCTAATTTCAAGTACAGGTCTTGTTCTATTGATCCGATTTCCTTCATTCAAAAAATGTTTTAAAGTATATACTTTTTTGTATGGCTTATACCTAAAACTGGCATAAAAAATTGTTTATTTATAATTTTTAAACGAGATCGAAGTAAAAAAGTGTAAAAATTTATTTTTTTTTTAAACGACCATGAAGTTTGTGTTTTTTTCACCAAAATTAATTGAAGTTGGTATAAGCCATAGAAATTTTATCTATTTTAATAAATTATATACATTTTCATTTCACTTTACTACCAGAGGCCCCACACTTGAAGAAGCAGAGCGATATTTTGAGAGTCGAGGTCGACGAGATCCGCCATTTCGAAGCCGCCATTTTGAATTTCTCAAAAATCACTTTTTTTTTAATCGTCAATAAACAACGAATCAAAGTTCGAAAGCAGAAGTTCGTATGTATTTTCATTCTCCCACAAACCATTCTCAAATTTTGCTTGATTTTCGGCCAAATCCAAAAGAACCTCCCCTTAAGAATTGGACAATACCAATATGTTGCTAAAATTGCCATTTGAAAAATTTACACAAAGTTAATTTAAAAATGTTTGATGATGTTTTTGGGAAATAGTTTTGAAGAGTTTTTTACAAAGATGATGATATATTGAGGGATGATATTGATGATGTCGCTTTTTGAGCTGTGTATTGCAATATGCAGTCATAACTATAAAATGTATTAATCAATTCTTTATCCAATACGAGAACTATGACTAAAAGATTTCTAAAATTTGACAGAGCCTACAATAAATAATTCTTTTCTTCTGCTTCCTATCTAAATTTATATTTATATTTATCGTTGTTTCAAACGGAATGTGAATTCTCTCGCTTGTCGGGCCATATTTTTAGGCATTCGGTTAATTTTAGTTGGCAATAAGTTTAGTTCAAGTTCAAGATAAGATAAAGTGCCTTGTTTGTTTCTCTTTTTTACTTATATAGGGCCAGTTCTCTCCACCAACTCTATCGATCTCTCTTCTTGTCTTCTCCCTCTCGCTGTATTTAAATGGTTCTTTTAGCTGTTGGACAAACGAGTTGGCAGCACTGATTAATGTTGCAAATCGACTGTGGCATGTTGCATGTTGGCGGTTGCATGTCGCTGGCGCATTATGGCAACACGTCGGCTCTGATCTCAGATGCACGCCGCCCGATTGCCACCATACGAAAAAGGAGGCTCCTCCGAAGCCAGAAAGACAAAACATAAACAAAACAAAAACAAATCTAAGGCAAATCTCAAGCCGTGCCTCAAGAAGGCTGCAGTTGCACCCACGCAGAGGCAGTTGCCACATCCAGGGGCTGCCCACGCGTCACTTTTTTTTATTTTTTTCGATAAAAGCAAATAAATATTATTTATGTATATTATAGGTTATTGTTTTTATGGGTTTGTGGACGCCTCCATGTTGACCCGTTGGCCTGAACTGTCAATTAGTGGCGTGAGCGTTAATAATCGTTTATCGATAGACATTTTGGGTGCTGCCACTTATGGCTAGAAACATGACCCTTTATCTCAGCTGTCAATTAAAGTTAAACGTGGCTTAAATCATTTATCGATTAAGGGAATCATTAACAATCGTTTATCGATAGGCGTTATGGGTGCTGCCATTTATGGCTACAAACATGACCCTTTATGTGAGCTGTTAATTAAAGTTAAACGTGGCTTAAATCATTTATCGATTGAGGGAATCATTTACAATCGTTTATCGATAGACGGTATGGGTGCTGCCATTTGTGGCTAAAAATATGACATTTGATCTCAGTTGTCCATTAATGTCAAACGTGATGTTAATCGATTATCGATCAAGCCTCGATTGACATTTTGGATGCAGACATTTAAAGGTAAAAACATGAGCCAGAATTATCAATAGAGGGACTTAAAGTAATAATCGAACATCGAAAGAAAAAGTCATTGGTCTTTGCTGCTAATTACTGAGAAGAGTTTTGCCTATCGATATAAGTTAATTGGCTTGTTTATCGATAAGCCATCTAAGAACAATTAGAATTATTAATAAAAGGAGTATGAGCGATATTTAATTAAGACTTGTTCCTTTCTACTATTTAGTGGTGAGACTGTTGGCAATTGTCTATCGATATTTTTCTTACCACTAAGTCAAAATTGTCACTTAAGGAAATTTAATGGATAATCTCTACCTCTTGTCCCTAGCTAACATTTAGTGAGTGTTGCCTATCAAAAATCGTTTATCGTTCATCGAAAAATTTTTTGGGTGGAGCTACAAGTTGAATTAAGGACATTTGATTGATAATCCGTAACTAGCTGTCAATTAGTGATGAAAGTTTTGGCAATTGTCTATCGGCAATCGGTCAGCGGTCATCGATAAACCCTTTTGGGCGCTGACATTGCCACTGTTAGACAAACGGCATGCCGCTCATTAGAGTGCGAATGCGAACCATCGCCATAGACATCGCCCAACAAACATCATCATCATTATCATGAACATAAGCAACATGATCATCATCATTATGATCATCATCATAATGATCATCGTCGTCATGCATTGCCATTTTTGGTATTTTCTGCCAATTAGCGGCACAAAGGCTAAAAATGTTAAGTAAAAGCGAAACAGGCGAGCAAAACGTAACGAAGGAGCGCAGACCCAACAAACAAAACAAATCCCAACAAATACAACAACAAGTCAACTACCAACTGAAGAACTGGCCAAGCAACTTGCATTTTTAATGGCAACAGGAATGAACGGAGACGGTGAGTCCAGAGACATGGACTGAAGGAGTTGGCGAGGCGACAGAAGGAGAATGGGCGGCTGTGGAGTGGATGCTTTCGTTGAATTTGTCATAGTGGCCAACAAATTGTGGGCAGACAGCATCTTTCTTAACCAGAGATGACAACGTGACACGATATTTTGAAGAATATTGATAAAAATTTGACAAATAAAATATGAAAGTTAAAAAAAAATTTAGGAAAAAATAAAAACAAAATTACGAAACATGTAATTAGGAAATAAACATAGGATATCAAAATATAGGCTCTTAAAAAATGGAATAACAAATATTTAAGTCAATATAAGAAAAAAATAGTTAGGAAATAAATTTAAATTAGGAATGAAATTTGGGAATGTAAAATACAAACCGCACGATATTTTTCAAATTTTTACTTCAAATAAGAAAAAATTGTATTCGATTAATAATAAGTATAAATACATAAAAAAAAATATAATACATCGAATAATTGCTTAATCCAAAATACAATAATAATTATATAACTTGCTATAATTTCAATTACTTAAAGAATTAAAAGCTTTGTAAGACATTCAACAAGGAAATTGATTCATTCACCATTTTTTGAGTTTTCCTTATCTTCTTAAGCTTTACAAGAAAAAATAAAAAGTCTATATTACATTTCGCAAGAATTTAATAATGTTTTCTATTTGACATGCATTTTTTTTAATCACCCTATGAATAAAAGTCTTTGTGACACATAACGCAAGTATTTTTATATATGTAACCCATATAATTCTGTTTTTATCTTCAGATTCATCCCCAGAAGAATGGGACTATGATAGCTTATGATATGCACTGATAACCACTGAATCATCCCAATAAAAATGTTATCTGCGGTATTAGCTTTGTTGATACTTTTCGCAAATATTTCATTAGGAAATTGTCCTTATCTGGTCAAAATCTGAATCATAGTTTAAATGGTGTAAACAATGAGTGTAATGTTAGTGAGAAAGTCACTATCAGTCAAAATCGATAAATTTTCATCAAAAACATTTCACATCAAATTGGAATTGGTAAACATCGCTTTTACAAAAATGGATGTGTTGTTTTTTCAGTTTCACAAATTTTTTTAATACAACTAAAAATGTTATGTAAGTCTTATAAGCAACATCGATCGATAAATCGACTTTGAACATGCTACATATATGTATGTATATACATATATAATTTAATCGGAACTAAAAAGAAATACATACATAAATATATGGATATACTGATTTAACAAAAGTCGATTAATCGTTTTATCGATGTTTTTGAAATCAATAATCGATACATTCGAGCAATTTTCGATTTGAAGTCCATCTCTAGTATGTAAATTTATTAAATAAAAGTACATTAATCGTTGTACCGAAGATTTGACGTCAATAATCGATTTATACAACAATTATCGTTTTGAGTTTTATCTCTAGAATGTAAATTGATTAAATAAGAGTCGATTATTCGTGGTAACGATGTTTTTCACAGCAATAATCGAAATGCTCGCATAATTATTGTTTCGATGTCCATCTCTAGGCTCGTTAGTGAACAGCAGCAATCAAATGAAATTTATGCGATCGGCCTTAGAGATGGCATCCCTGGGCAGTGGCTGTGTCTGTGGCTAGTGACAACTCGGGGGCCCTGCGTTGCCCCCAAATATGGCCCCATTGCCCCGTTTGGCAGGACTTTTAATGAAGCTTTAAATGTCATTGATGAAATAACTGCGCGATCTCTGGCGACGACGACAATGACGACGACGACGACGACGGCTGCTGCTAATTAAAATTGACCATCTATGGTGTGGTACTGTACTCCCCCCTTTTGGATTCCAGCTCCTGCTCCCTCACAGCAACCACCTTCTCAGCGAACACACACAATAATTGGACAGATTTGCACAGTAGCGAAAGTGACGACGACGTCGATGGCGTTTGGGAGTTGGATGATGAAGTTAGAGATGGAGATGGAATTGGAATTGTGACAGCGTGCGGGGGAGGAGAAGGCGGAGGAGTGAGGCTTGTGTAACTTAATACTTTGGCTGCCTAATTGGCAATTGGTCTATGCTTAATGGATTTTGACGCCGTCCAGTGACTGCTTCCGGCAACGTTCACTCCTCCTACCTTCCTCCCTCCGTCAATTCGATGCTGGGCATTTTTCCCAGCCGATTGACTGCGAACAATGAACAAATTGTCAGATTTTTGGTCAGTTGGTCAATTTGTGCACAGTTGGTTGAACGGGGAGATGGAAAAGTGTAATTTTATTATTTGTCACAGCAGCTGCAAAATGCACATAGTGACATTTTCAGTGACTTGGCACGCCCTCTGGCAGGCATCTGTCAACCATCTGGCAACACTTGGTGGCGACCTTGAACGCGCCTTTTTCATTGCGTTGGGGAAGGGAAACATTCAACAACGCATAACTCAACAATTTTTCGGTTCGTCTCCAGGCCGCAAATTAAAATAATCATAATAATAAAGAGGAATGCGATCCTGCACCCTCGAATGAGTTTAAAAAACTTCTTCTCTTCCCCAGCTTCTTCAGCTCAGCCTCTGCTTTTTTGTTGTTGAATAAATATTGATATGGAAATGGAGAAAAAATATAATAAAATATGAGAAGTAGACAGAAAAAGAGACGAAGGTGCAACGCCCAAATAGTTGTCGCCACAACACCAACAACAACAACAACAACACACAATGATGCTCAAAAACAGCACTGAAAGATGGGATAAAAAAAGAAGATG
This sequence comes from Drosophila recens, assembly GCA_037043495.1. Lineage (NCBI taxonomy): Eukaryota > Metazoa > Arthropoda > Insecta > Diptera > Drosophilidae > Drosophila > Drosophila recens. The sequence goes on from JBAMBJ010004480.1 coordinate 235,604, forward strand.
GAAAAAAAAGACAGAAAAACTATATATTATTGTCAAGTCGAAATTTCTATACACTCAAAAAATTTAAACTTATATCATTTACTTTTTTTCACTTAGATTAAGCTGTTTAGTCATAGGACTAATTTTTACTACGATTGCACTATGATAAGAGGTGTGAAAACGCAGATAAAGTTTAAGTTTGTTCAAGATATTCTTTGATATATTGCACTCATCTTATATATGATTAGTCATAAAAGAGCTGTACCTAATTTTAGCAGTATATCAATCAGCCAAAACTATATACAATCAGTCATAAAAAAGCATAAGCTAGTTTTATAATCTTCTGCTCACGCTGGAAGTTGATTCTGAAAATCGCTAACGTCGGGAACTTAGTACTCTAGGCTACAGAAATCCAAAGTTAGTTTTATAATATATCAATAAAACCTAAAATATTTGTTTTTATGTAAATCTGCAATTTTACTAAAATTTAAGATGGCAAACATCTAGCAAGTTTCACAAGGAAAACGCTTAGTTTTTTATGGAAAACAAATAGAAAAAACTTGAAAAGATTTGCTGAAGGTATCTTTAAAAGAGAAAAGTGTCATAAAAAGTTGCTAAGCGCAATCTTTTGATGGGGATATAGTCAACAACCCTTGAGTAAACATTTCAGATGCTCGTAGTATCTAAAATTTACCTAAGATTCCAGTTTGACATTCATAAAGACAATGCTGTGCTTAAAAAAGTAGAAACGCAAAAGTTTAAAAGATAATTGACTAGAATAATTAAGATAAAATTAACAGAATATCGTTTTAAGATATAAATATATGTATGAAGTGGTAATAATAATGTAATAAGTTTTCTGTTCTTTAATAATAAAATGTAGAAATATTAATAAAAGTCTAATCAAAAACCATCTTTAAATGCAGATAAAGTTAAGAACTGTTAAAGATACATTTCAGAAAAGTAAATGGGGTCCTAGAGAAAGGGTATCCAAACAAGGGTGTTAAGGAAGAAAAAGACAACTGTAGTGGGAATTTGGATTAGGACAATGATCGTATAGGGGCAGAGTAGGGAGAGGCAGGTATGTGAAGGGGGGAAAGAAAAGACACGGCCAAGTGTTTGAATTTATGAAGTTGACATTTTTAAACAGAATGTATCTGTATCTGAATCTCAGCATCTTTAGGTGTGCGTGTGCGTGAGTGTGTGTGTGAGTGTGATAAGCAAAAGGTGGGAAACAAACAAGCAGCTGAGAGATGTGGCTCAGAGCACAAGGCAAAGGCGAAGGCAATGGCCATAAAGGAAAGCAGAAACGGAAAAGGGCGAGCCAAACAAAAAAAAAACAGACGACACAAAGTAGAGAACAGGCCAAAGAATAAGAAGAAGAAGTGATAGAAGAGGGACACTGGGCAGGAGAGGGGCTAAAAGAGGCCTATATCGGTTATGAGAGTTGACAAAGCAAACGCAGATAAACACGCGTTTAAACATGGCCAAGATAATGGCCAATGACTGTGCGAGGTGTGCGAGGTGAAAAATAAGAGTTCGTGCTTAACGCAACTTGCATTTCCGCTGGGCGCTGGGCGTGGCATTTAGCTTGTAACCGGAACAGACTGATGCACCAATGTAAGTATATCCCTCTCCCTCTCTCCCTAACTCCCTCTCTACCACCATCACTCTCTTCACCTTGTGTTACTGTCACTGCATTTGACCGCATTTTAAGACCCTGTACTTTAAAAAGTTGTCGAGAGTCTATTAAATTTGTCAAGAGGCGGGAAGATCTCAGAGAATATAAGAGCTAGAGACACCAAAACTGATATGTAGGCTTCTATATATCCATTACAGAATCAGTTTGCTTTAAAATAGTGGTGGAAGTGGTGGTGGTTTTGGTAAAAGGCGCCAAAGAGGCGCACAAACGCTCAGATGCCGATCTCAAGATAAAATCAAAATACTTAAGTGGCAACACAAAAATGCAAAAACAGACTTCTGCTAAAATAAAATACACATTTAAAGCTCACACCGACGGCGACTTTTATATTTATTGGTCGCACATACATATGAATTGAGAGATGACTTTTATTGAGGTTTTAATTGTTGATGTTGTTGTAGTGCATCTAATTGAAAATTTAACAAATTTGACAACGTCATCTTTTTACAGACCAAAAAATTAATTTTAATAATAAGGACAATTTGTAAAATGGTGTAAATTGCATTGCCATGGGCTAAAAATGACTAAGATATGAATCAAGTTTCGAGTTTAAACTTAGCTTTAAAATTTAGCATATCTTTAATTCTCTTATTTAATATGTATTTGTAAAATTTTAGTTTTAATATTTAATTATTTATTATTTATCTTACAGAGCAACTATAGGGTCTCAAACAAACGTTTATGCTCGATAGCAGCTAGTTTCCTACCAGTTTTCCATAACAAAGTTGCCGCAGGCTTTCAAGGCTAAAAACCGAACGCATCCAAGCAAAGCGACAAACAGCAGTCACCAGTGGTTTTTATTTTTTATAATTTTGTAGACCGTTAGTGACCAGAGTGTGTGGTGCAAAATGTTGGTGCTACTACCGAGTACGAGTACGAGTACGAGTGGTGCCCAGTTTCTATTTGTACTTTCCCATTTTGTTGACGCATTTCAGTTCAAGTGCAGCTGCAGATTCGCTGAGATGGAGGCCGAGTCCGAGGCAGACAATCAAGTGGCATGCTCTACTCAGTAGCATCCACCAAGCACACCATCCATCTCCCATCTTCCATAAGTAAAATGTTTGCGCAAGTCGCACCGCAAAGTGAAAGACATGACTTTGCGGTTGCCAAGTCAAGTGCCAAACAAATTGAAATTGCGGCACGCAAAAACATCAACCAGTCTCTTCTTCTCTTTCTTCTTACTCTTCTCCTCTCTCTCTCCCCCTCTATCAATGTCCAGTGGTGTCCAGTTCAGTCCGAAGTCGAATTCGAAGTCGAGTTGAGTCAGAAAGTTATCCATACTCCATCATCATCAGCGTTCATTAGCGTGAGCGAACCACATCATGATCTGTGTGATATGTGTTCTGAGATCTGTGATCTTGCTAGCCGTGGCATCAATTGCTCTGCCCTTCGTTGTGGCAGTTGCAGTTGCAACATGAATGCATCTATTCATGGCTGCAACATCCGCATTACTTTCGTGTCCATGCTCCAAGTCTCAGTTAACCAAATTCTCTGTTGTTTGCTATCGCTTTGCTAATTTGCTGTCTCAATTATGACAACGTTGCAAAAAGAAATAAATACAAATCTATATATATTAAACATTTATTTATCAACAGCTGGTTTTTTTCAGATTCCCTGGAAGTCTTTAAAGAATGCTTGGCATCATTTTTAAGATTCACAATCGAAATGTTATCTGAACTTTAACCAAATAAATTAAAAAAAAATTAAATTATGTACTCTTATTTTACTGTAATCTAACAATAAGTAACTTTATCCAGGTTCTATAAACAGTTGAAATTTTCTTTCTAATCCGCAACCGACTTTATTTTCGATTTTCAAACGATTAGGAACCCTATAAACAATCAATTTAATAAACATGAAAAGTAATGTTGAAAATGTTGGTAGTCTTTTATGAATAGAAAATATGTGAAAAAAGTTTATGTTTAACATAATTTTATTCATAATTTTAAAGTAAGTAAAACTAAATTTTTAGCAATGGCGCAAACAAAACGATTTTCTGAACATAATTAATTAAAATGAATTTTCCAGTCCTTAATTGTCTGTTGGTTGATCTTCGTTTAGTTCTTCGGTTGGTTCCTCGTTTTCGGTCGAGGGTTCTTCGTTTTCGGTCGAGGTTTCTTCGTTTTCGGTCGAGGGTTCTACGTATTCGGTCGGGATATTCTGGTCCTTCTTGGGCAAAAGTACCGTGTTTATGTTCGGCATAACTCCTCCCTGGGCAATTATAACATCCGCGAGTAAATTATATAACTCCAAATCATTGGATACGGCCAGCTGTATATGACGTGGAGTGATTCGACGTCTCTTGGCCTTATGGGCCTCATCACCAGCACACTCCAAAACTTCAGCTACCAAATATTCAATAGCTGCACCCATATAAACTGGAGCCGCGTTCCCAATACGATTGGCATATCTGCCCTTGCGCAGCTTGCGATCAATGCGACTGGCTGGGAAAACAAGTCCAGCTCGCTTTGAGCGCGATGTTCGCCTCTTTCTTCCAGCTTGATTATTGTTCTCAGACATTTTAACTAATTTCAGTTCACTTTAGGCACTTACAACTAGCTAAAGAAAAGTGTTATAGATTTTACGCAAGAAAAATTATTTTATAAAAATAAAGAAAATTTTTAGAAAATTTTACCTGTTTACGGTGAGGGAAATTTCTTATTTATGATTTACTACAAGCTTTCTGTCTTTATGAAGCCGACTTAGCCTACTTTGTGCAACATTTTTTGAATTTCCAATTCATAGTATATCATTAAAAGCAGCAGCTTCTATGCTATTAAAATTTTATAGATTTTTAAAATAAAAATTGATTCGTTTATTTTAAACAATAAACGATTAAAAGAAATTGGTATTTAAATAAATTTGAATTTAAATTTTAAAATAAAGTATCATATGACACTTTAAATTTTTTTAAGAAATCATAACTAAGTTTTCTGTCAGTTCAAAATAAGAGTTAAAATCCTTTTTTTACAACGAAAAAAGTTGTGTTCTTTTCCAGAAAATTCCAACTGTGAATCTGAAAATTTCTCATTCGAACAGTAAATTATTTTAGTGATTGATATTTTTGAAATTTTCTAATTCTAATTTGTAATTTATAGTTTAAGGAAACGAGCGGGAATAACTAAATTGTATAACAGTTTTTATAGTTATAGGGAAACTAAAAACACCTTACTGAACATAAATTTTTAGCTTGCCATCATATCTGCAGGAATTTCAAATATTCACACTGAAAAAAGCAACAGGGTTCAATTTTCTCATGTTTATTTGCTCTTTGCCAAATTCGCTGAATCATTTAGTTAAATTATCATAAGATGACTGTGAAAAAGAAAAAAACAAAATGGAAAAACAGCAAATTTCCACAGCAATTGCTGGAGAGCAATCATTTTTAAGATTCACAATTGAAATATTATCTGACATTTAACCAAATAAAATCAAAAAAAATTATATTATATACTCTTATATTTACTGTAATCAAACAATAAGTAACTTTACCCCAGGTTTCAGTTGAAATTTTCTTTCTAATCCGCAACCGACTTTATTTTCGATTTTCAAAAATATTTGGCACCCTATAAACAATCAATTTAATAAACATGAAAAGTAATGTTGAAAATGTTGGTAGTCTTTTATGAATAGAAAATATGTGATAAAAATGTATGTTTAACATAATTTTATTTATAATTTTAAAGTAAGTAAAACAAATTTTTAGCAATGGCGCAAACAAAACGATTTTCTGAACATAATTAATTAACATGAATTTTGCAGTCCTTAATTGTCTGTTGGTTGATCTTCGTTTAGTTCTTCGGTTGGTTCCTCGTTTTCGGTCGAGGGTTCTTCGTTTTCGGTCGAGGGTTCTTCGTTTTCGGTCGAGGGTTCTTCGTTTTCGATCGAGGGTTCTTCGTTTTCGGTCGAGGGCTCTTCGTTTTCGGTCGAGGGTTCTACGTTTTCGGTCGGGATATTCTGGTCCTTCTTCTTCTTCTTCGGCATAACTCCTTCCTGGGCAATTATAACATCCGCGAGTAAATTATGTAACTCCAAATCATTGGATGCGGCCAGCTGTATATGACGTGGAGTGATTCGACGTCTATTGGCCTTATGGGCCTCATTACCAGCACTCTCCAAAACTTCAGCTACCAAATATTCAATAGCTGCACCCATATAAACTGAAGCCGAGTTCCCAATACGATTGGCATATCTGCCCTTGCGCAGCTTGCGATCAATGCGACTGGCTGGGAAAACAAGTCCAGCTCGCTTTGAGCGCGATGTTCGCGTCTTTCTTCCAGCTTCATTATTGTTCTCAGACATTTTTACTAATTTCAGTTCACTTTAGGCACATACAACTAGCTAAAGAAAAGTGTTATAGATTTTACGCGAGAAAACTTATTTTATAAAAAAAAGAAAATTTCTAGAAAATTTTACCTGTTTACGGTGAGGGAAATTTCTTATTTATGATTTACTACAAGCTTTCTGTCTTTATGAAACCGACTTAGCCTACTTTGTGCAACATTTTTTGAATTTCCAATTCATAGTATATCATTAAAAGCAGCAGCTTCTATGCTATTAAAATTTTATAGATTTTGAAAACAAAAAATGATTCGTTTATTTTAAACAATAAACGAGTAAAAGAAGTATTTAAATAAATTTAAATTTAAATTTTAAAATAAAGTATCATATGACACTTTCAATTTTTTTAAGAAATCATAACTAAGTTTTCTGTCAGTTCAAAATAAGAGTTAAAATCCTTTTTTTACAACGAAAAAAGTTGTGTTCTTTTCCAGAAAATTCCAACTGTTAAACTGAAAATTTCTCATTCGAACAGTAAATTATTTTAGTTATTGATATTTTTGAAACTTTCTAATTCTAATTTGTAATTTATAGTTTAAGGAAACGAGCGGGAATAACTAAATTGTATAACAGTTTTTATAGTTATAGGGAAACTAAAAACACCTTACTGAACATAAATTTTTAGCTTGCCATCATATCTGCAGGAATTTCAAATATTCACACTGAAAAAAGCAACAGGGTTCAATTTTCTCATGTTTATTTGCTCTTGCCAAATTCGCTGAATCATTTAGTTAAATTATCATAAGATGACTGTGAAAAAGAAAAAAACAAAATGGAAAAACAGCAAATTTCCACAGCAATTGCTGGAGAGCTGCAAACAATGACAAATTCCATGTGGAAGGTGCTACAATAGCTGCGAATTCCATGAACTTGCTGGGTGGTTGCCATGCCCCAAGGGGGCAAGTAGACATGGGCAGGAGGGAAGAAGAGTTTGGAGGGGAGAGAAAGAGGAGAAGGGTCTGTAAAAGCCGGTTGCCGATTAGCGATCGTGGATTGTGAATTGTGGATTGCTTGCATTTATGCAGATGAGACGCGCTGTGCAACTGATGACTGTGATTATCGTGTCTCTCTTGACTGTGCCACATGAGGCAGCCCTGACCCCCAAGGCGAGATGCGTCCTTCAACTTTGTTGCAACTTGCAACTGATGGATTTTTTTCTTTTTTAATAAATTGATCACAACAAATTGCTGACAGCTGATGGGCCGCGCCTATGTTGCTGATGTTGCTGCTGCTGCTGCTGTTGCTGGTTGCAACAAGTTTTCAATCAATGCTGCAACAGGTGCAGCTCAGAGTCGCCATCTCCAACCCCATCTCCATCTCATTCTCAGTCTCAGGGCAGCAGCAATTTGATTGGAATTTATCGTGAACAGCAGCCGCTGGTTGCTGATGTTGCTGGTTGCAAGTTTGCAACAAAAGATCGAGCCGCAGCAATTTGTGGCAATTGAGAAGCCCACAGCAGCAACAACAACAACAACAGCAAATTGCACTCATTGCTGACATTCAATGAGCTGCCGGGGCATGCAAATGATGAGCGTTTCCAGCTGGAGGATCCCTCGATCGCTTCGAGGATCACAACAAAAAAGAAAAACATTGCCTGCGGCCGGCAATCAACGTCAACGAACGAAGCGTTGAAAAATGGCCCAATGAAACGGAAGCTGCCAGCAAATTGTGGCAATCTGGCAATTAGCCATCATATAACCAGGGCTACAGCACTCTATATTTATTTGATTTTATTTAATGACAACTAGCATACCTTTGAAAAGTAAAAAAAAATTGAGTAATTTAATATGATGTAAAATAAATATTTATTTAAATTTAAACAGACAGGATAAAAAATAAAATAAATAAGGTATTCTGCATCCCTGAATTCGCTTTGCAGCTGCCTCCCAACAGCGCCTTTTTTATTTAGTTTTTTTTTATTATTTTACTTTATTTTTTACTGAACGCGTGGGCAGCTTACAAAACTCGACTGTCCAGCTCAAGTTCTCAGTTTGAGTTCTGTTTGGTCAGCTTCAAGTTTCGGATTCGAGTTCGGGTTCGGTCAGCACTTGAAACACCTCTCTGGTTTTTTTTTTCTCTAGTGGCAAAACTCAAACAAGTTCTGAAGAATGCGCGCAAAATATTCGCCAGATCCATTTGCCATTACAACATTAGCCAAATTACAATATTTTTTCTCTCCCCTCGAAAAAATAAAACAACAACAAGAACAACAATTATTTAATAGCGCCAACGACTAAAAATACTCTAGTTGAGTGTGCTTAACTGGCAGACACCCTACAAATTTGCATTCTTTTGAAAATTATATTTAAATTCATTTCAGATAAATGTCATGACATTTTTTTAAAAAAAAATTAAAATTTATACTAGCTGACATTACATTTGGTATAAAGCCGACTTTCAGCTCATAAAATCTATTCGATCAAGCTGATCTTGGATCATATCTCAAGATATATATAATCTTTATCTTTCAGTTAAATCTTAATAAAAGCAACTTTTGGGTTAAGATTCATAAAATTAATTTTTCAATTAAAATAACTGAGATCAAAGTGATCTTTACTATTGAATCAGCCTAGATAAATTATATTTCTCCAGTTCTTTACGTTCTTTTTAAATCTTGTGGCGCTGAGATGTTAATTTTAACTAGTCGATCTTAAGCTAAATTAAAATGATCTTCCATCCTAAGAAAAAACAAAATTCAGTTTGAATGTTGTTCATCATCATCTCGTCTTATCTCGCAGCATTTATTTTGTCACATCCCTTCAACACATTTTATAGGGTATACAAAAATGAGAAAAATATAGAACTTATGTGAGGCGTATGCGTAATTTTTATTTAGATTGCAAATGCATGTGAACTGGCGGCTTATTAATTGCCAGCCAGCGGGTGAGTTGCCATTTGCCTCTGCCTGTGGCCCTGTTTGTGTGGTGGGTGCAGTCAACCAACAAAGTTTGTAATTGGGTCGTGCCCAAGTGGTGGCTAAAATTGGCTAAAAGGGGAGTTAACCAACAACAATAGCGGCAATAGCTTATATCTAATGGGCATGGTGAACGCCACCCGCTGATTGTCTGCCAATTGCTCTAATTGTTTGTTAGCAATCAAGCAAGACAAAAGGATATATTAATAACTTGGCTCGGTTTGTCCTAAGGAACTTTTGTCTTAGCCCCACGTTGGGCGCCAAAAAAAAAAATTTAGCTTCAAATTCACGTAGGCATAATTCAAGTGTCATTTTTCGTTCATATCAGTGAAGCTTTGACAGCCATAGCACAATTTTGCATTTTAAAAACTCGTTTTTTTCCTTGTAGTTCAAAGAAACCGATAGACAACAAATTTATGTACTACAAAGATTTATTTAGCAATTTCTTCAATATGAATTGCAATTTTTGCTGTTAGCAGTCGTAACTTAGCAAAACCAATTGCCCAGGGGGAACTGGAGAATTTTATAGGGAAGCTCTATAACCAGTTGACTACAAATTTCATATTGACAATCGTTTCGGGGGCATCTAAATTGGAACAACGCCTCCCTCTCATCATCGCATGCTGTTTCTGCTCGGAAGTCATTTAAACGAGTTCGCAATTTACTCGGCCAGCCCAATTTTGTATGATTTTATTATTTTTTCTGATGTGCATGCCAAAAATAAGGCTAGCAAATTGGAGACGCATTTAATTTTTTGATGGCTTTTTACCATTTCAATGGACAGTTTTAATTTGGCTGTTGACATAATTTTCACAAGCTACAAAATTTCGTTTATTGGAGCATTTTCCGACCTCATTACACCCAGTGCTAATAAGATTCCTGAAAGGGGTAAGCTAGACTTCTTAGACTTGAGATTAAAGTGGTTTCCTCGACAGCAATGCCAGTTATAATAAATAATAATTTATTTTTAAATTTAGATTCTTTCTGATGCTGTACAGGGTATTTCTTGTTTCAGCATTCCCATTAAGTGTGTTTTGTGCCCGCTGGGAGCTCAACGAAGCGTTGCCAATTAATTGAGCCCAATAAAACTGAGAAAAGTGACTCAAAATGCGGCTTTATTGGGATGTGATGGGGCATGAGGAAGGTACTCAAAACACGCATGTGACATAATTCGATAAATGATTCGAATTCGATGGACATGGATCAATGCACGGTTTGCATGTGAATTAATTAACTGTGATTTTTCACTGCAAACGGAAATAGAAATGAAAAATGTGTGAACAATGTTAGAAAATTGTTTGTTTGGCGAGACTTGAATTCAAACCCCGAGGGTTCCATTATCCGGGTAGCGCACTTTCACTACCAATCCAAACCCAAAACCAAACCGAAATGAAATGAAATGAAACGAACCGAGACGAAACGAAAGCAGCGCTGCCTACGCAAAAGAAAAATCCCAAACAACAAAAAAAAAAATCATAAAAAGAAACGTGATTTGCTTTTTAATTACAAAAAAAAAAAAAAACGAAAGAGAAAAACTCTAAAAAATAATAAAGAAAGAAAGAAATGAAATGAAATGCTTTTCCAGCTGTATGATTAACAAAAATCGTCAACGAAACATTCTCACTGCTTCATAAATTTCAAACCAGGCGTCACTCGCACGAAACACGACGAACGACGACTTGACACCCACTCGAGAAACTGGGCACAGTAGCTCCCAACCAGCCTCGGGCCTCAGTCTGAGACCGAGTCTAAAATTCAACCCAATCCAAGCCCAACTCTTCGCAATTATGCTAATTGAATAGTCGTATGCTTAGATATTCACTCAAAGAGCGCGCCGAATATTAATAACCGTTATTATGTTGACTCTTAGGCTTCTCAACTGGTTCATAATGGTTCATTTGGCACACTTTTGAAATAAACTTGTTGGTTTATTGCCAGCAAAAACGTTTACGAATGCAGCACAAAGGGGGAAGCGAGTTAATTAAAAGTTCTCAACAGATATCAAGAAAGTGAGAGTGAGGTAGAAAAGCACACAAGCTCTTTTCGAGTGTAGAGAAAAGATTGTGAACTAGTGAGCCAGTCAAACTGACCATTGAGCATGCTAAATATTTTAAAGGTGGCAGCTTGCATACAGTACAATGAAGCGAACTAGTTCATGAGTGAAACTAACCGTTTCCTTAACAACTTGCTCGATATTAAGACTTTTGTTAAAAACAATTTCACATTTGATTAAAACACAAGTTTAGTTCCAACGAACTTGTTCATTTGTAAAAAGATCTAGTTCCCTCGAACAAGTTCACTTGAAATAAAATTTCCGATTAAGTAAAAATCACAATACGAAAAAAACAAAGTCGACCTAAAATGTAACTTCGGTTGAACGCCCCCCAATTTGTGACGCCCTCAAATTAAGGCCTGCAACGCCCCACAAAAAAATACTGATAAACAGAGTCCATGGGGGCTAGGCAAACAATGAACACAACAACAACAATGACAAACACTTGGTTGTCGCCAGATAAACTCCATTGCCATCAGTTGTTCAGCTTTTCAGTTATTCAGTTGTTGCCCTGTTCAGTTGCATTGGCTTACCTGGAAAAAAGGCATGAAGAATAAAAGCAAACAAACTGTGGAGTGAACCAAATAGCGGGCACCTCTAAATCTCCCTCCTTCCTCTCTCTCTCTGTCTCTCTACTGATCTACTCACTCTCCCACTCCCTCAATCTAACAGCCAGATAGAGCAATTAACTAGCTGTTAATACCCTTAAACGATCCTTAACACTATTTGTAATTTTCTATCGAATCTAATACTATAATGTTTAGATTTTATTAAAATCTTTCTTAGAATATAAATTTCTTCATGAGCTAGAATGATATTACTATAAAAGATACAAATTCTTATTAAGTAATATCCTCAACAAATTATTTCTCAACATTTTATTCTTCTGCAAAAATTTAAATAAATCAAGTATGCTCAGAATTAAACTTGAAAAAGTTCATACCAAGATATTTATAAGAAAATTGGAAACAAATAATATTTGTTAATATTTAATAAGTTTATTATGAATAAACTTATATATAAACCGTATTAACCGTTTACTTTAATTGAGATAGAGATCCTTACCTTATACAAAAAGAAGCAATTGTATAATACTAATATTTATAAACATATCTAAACTGGGAGATTAGTTTTCTATTTCACGAGCTTCAAAAAGGATAAACAGTTTGAATTTCCTATGGCAAATTTTCAATGGACTGCAAAACACTTTGTTATTTAAACTGACCAAATAAAACTCAAATGGTTTTCTTGTATTTTATTTTTATGTTTTTATTTATTTAGTTAGAGATGCAAATAGAGTTCTAAACAAGTTAAATAAAGAAATCCATTGGGTTTCATAAATAATAATAAATTATTGCCAATAACTTTACTTGGCATGCTATATAAATAAAACATAATATGTTTTTTATCTTCATAACCATGATTTTCCAATATCTATGATTGTATCTTTTACTTTATTTATATCTACATCAATTTTTTATTGCTATAATATATTTATATCTCTAATTACATACATTCAAAACATTTTTCTATATTCATATCTTAACATATATCTATGACTATAACTTTAGACATTTCTGTAACAATATATGTTTATATGTTTATCCATATGATATCTATTTCCTACATACTTTTGTTTCCTTTATATCCCCGTTACATATTCGCTGACAATATAGTTACACCCCACTTTAAATTTAGTGTATCGACAACAACACGAAGAAGAGGAAAAAAAAGATATTGTACAAAGTGCTGCAGGTCTGCGACTAATACAAGTCATAAACTGGAGCTCAAGTACATAAAACAACGCGACAACAACAACGATAACAACAACAACAAGCGAAACGAGTTGTTGTTGTTGTTGCTGTCGTTGTTGTTGTCGTTTGGTAAAAGCGCCATGCCACGCCGCGTCGCAAGTTTGTCAACATCAATGTCGCCCCTCTTATAAATGTGTGTGTGGTGTGTGTGTGTAACTCAATTCTTATCAAGAGTCGTGTCGCCATCGCCAATCGCCCATCGCCATTGGCCGTGTTGCAAGCGTCGTTTCAACTACAGTTTTTCTGCGATTTTGTGGCGCCCACACGCAGCACTCAAAATTCGTCATATATGCAACATGTTGCAAGCAGCAACAGCAGCAGCAGCATGGTGAGTATTAAGGGGCAGGCGGGGAGGGGGGGCATGCAACACCCACTTGCAACTTGCAAGTGGCAAGCAGCCGCCTAGCCTGGGCGTGGTAGGTGTGGCAGCCGCAAATGTTCGTTTCTCTGGCCCAGCAAAATTTCCGACAGGATTTTTGTAAAAATTAAAATAAAAATAATAAAAAAAACTATGCCACACATGTGTGTGGCAAAAAGAGAATGAGGCAGGGGGAGGGGATAGTAAGGGGCAGCGAGACGCCGTCAAGTTTATCGGCAATGTTACAAAAAAAAACCATTTTAAAGCAAACAAAATGCGCCCAAAAGTGGGCGGCATGAGCGTGGGCGTGGCACAGCTGCAGCAGCAGCGTTTGTTGAACTTTGCAGGCAAACACAAAAATCAGAAGAAAAAAAAGAAGTGTCGAAGCAACAACCAAAAAAAACTTATAACGAAACTAATCAATCTGCGGCAAAAAAAAACACACACACACAAACACACATCGAACTAAACTGCCATGTGGACACACACATACAAATATGTCTATGTATGTCTAGTATGTGTGTGTGCGTGTGTGCATCTTCTGGCCACAGCTGGCTGCAAACTCCATTCTCCATTCCGTGTTCATGTTGCAACAACATCTGTGGCAACTAAACACAGCCAAAAACTCAGCTAAGTAAAACAAAATAAATAATCATAATAAATAAAACGAGCCACGAAAAAATCTCGCAGTTGCATGTGAAGTTGCCCCTTCCCTTCCCTTCCCTTGTTGTTGTTCTTCTTCTTGTTGCAACATCATTTTTACCGCCGCACGAAAGGCCCGAAAAAAACAAAAACAACACGGAAAAATCAGCTAGAAGAATGTTAAAAGAAAATTGCTAAGCAATTTAAAAGATGAAAACACCTTGAGAAGCGCCAACGGATACGCCACACTCTACCCCTCACTCTCTCTCTCTCTCTTTCTCTCATTAACTGCCTCTTCCTGCCTCTCTTTCTTTTCCTGCAAGGAACTGTCTATAATTTATGGCCTAAACAACGAATAGCAGAGCTTAGAACCAACAAAATGCACAGTTGAAGCTGAAGAAACAAATCGTTGCATGGCCAAAAGGCAACTAACAAGATTCTATACACTGGAAAACTCATCAATTATTTTAAGGTTTTCTACAAAAAGAAGCATCAAGTAAAACTGATGGAAACAAAAAAACATAATATTGATTTAAATATGAGATAAAATCGATAATTATTACAGTTGTCAATAACGGAAGCAAAAAATGAAAAATTAAATTTTATAGTGAAGAATATAAGACTTCTACATTTGTTTAATAAATTTAAAAAGCTAATTTAAGTAATTTAATAATCATTGAACTATAAATGAAATTTAATACTGAATGAAAAATAAGTGGTACAATTATCTACGGAAATGAAATAAATGGATAAAACTGTATAAGCAATAACGGCTAGAATTCTACAATCAGTCAGTACAGCTAAATTAATAACTTAACAAAATCTTTATCAAAATAAAGCAAAACAAATTAAATAATTCAAATTAGAGATAAGAAAAATAAGCATTCCGATAAAAATAAAATTAAAAGTTAACTGAAAAATTAAAGACTGAAAACAAATAGCAGAATCTATTTTAGAGATAAGAGTTAGAGAGGGAACATAGAATTCGCTGAGGAGATAAACTTCCAGTCAGGTATTTTATCACTATGATGGGCGTCTTAAAAACTAGTCTGCAAACATTTTCTTAAAAGCAGCCAAGAGAAATAAAGAAATTTTTTTTAAAAAATAAGCAAATCTAGTTAAATAAATAAAATCAAAGCCATTAAGATTAGATTAATTTAAGAGCGATTAAAAACTCGTTAACTATATAAATCATAATTATTTTAAAATTATTTAGACTAAACTTTCAGATAATCCTGCTAAACAATTCTTTCCTTTCCATTTGGATATTTCAATATATTTCATAATAGAAAGCGTTAAAATCTCCAATTATTTATGAAAGGCCATTGAAAGATCATCTTTAGCTGTCATTGTCAGCTACAAATTATATGTATCTTTGAGATACAACTACAAATGTGATATGTTTGACTGCGCAGGAACTGCTTAAACAGGCAATGGAATGCCTCAAGAAATTAGAAACATTCTCAATACAACAACAACAACATGAACAACAAGAGCAACCACAAGAGCAATATAAATAGAATTAGAAATGGGAATAGCAAAGATTCCAAACGATATCGAAACGATCTCACGCAAAATAGTTCGATTGAGGCTGCAACAAACAAGGAGAAATAAAACAGAGAGACAGAGACTCCAAAGCTAAAAACCGAAAAACAACTTAAATTACCAGCACGGCGTCAATTTTCATTAGAAAACAAGCAACAACAACGACAACGACACGATTCAAAGAAGCGATTCGACCGGATTCAAGAAGACAGCAAGACAGAGTGAGAGAGACGGAGAGAGAGGCTTTGGCCATGACTGAAGTTGAAGCTGAAAGCTAAAAGTTGGTAAGATGGTAACTGGAGGCTGGAGACAACCACAGCAACAACAACAGCAGTAACAACAAATCCAAAAGTTTCAGCTTACGACAAGAGAGAGAAGCTGAAAGAGGCGAGAAACAACTGGGAAACTGGCAAACTGAGAATTGAGAACTCAGAATTGCGAACTGGAGGCAGGTATTGGATTATTGGCAAAATGCTTTGATCTGTGGCAGCAACAACAGCAACAACACGTAAGAAAGCTGCAGTTGAGGTGCACGATTTTAATCTGCCCAGTGTCTGAGTAAGATTAAAACACAATAAATTAAATAAACAATAAAAAAATCCAAGGGACAAAAGAAAAACTAAATAAGATAACAATTAATTGTGACATAATAAATATTCTTGTGGCACCTGAATATCTCAATAAACATTTAAAAAACATTTAATTAACATTAATTTAACATTAAAATTATTAAAAAACAAATTAGTTTGGCACTCGACACAATGCGGTAAAAGGTTCCAATTCTTCATAACTAATTAAAACAAGGCACACATTAAAAATTCTAAAGTAAATAGAGAAAAAAATATTATTAAGCAATTATTTCAACAAGTTCTGATAAATACACCCCTCGACATACATTCTCTATCTAAAAATATCTCTATCGTAGCAATACTTAAGACGATTGTGTTTATAAGAGTTATTTAATGAATGAAACATTTTGACTAGCGCCTTAAATTATAAATGAAATTAAATTATACTAATGAATTTAAAATAAAAAAAAATAAAAGCTTAAGTCCTCGTTGGATTCGATAAAAATGTAAATTTATAAATACAATTTAAAAATGTTGCCTTTGTTAATTAAAAAATTGTATCAGCAATAAAAATATTTAATAATAAAAAAATATATTTGTTTTAAGCCAACGGCATTTAAATCGTTTACTGCTAAAACAATTTATCGATTTTGAATTTGTATACAATATTTTATTTCAATACTTTGTTTTTATTTATGACTAAATCTTAATTATCTATCAAGCGATCAAATTTTATGCAAGACTAAACGAAAGTCCGTGTAGAAAATATCAAGACTGCAGCTTCAAAATAGATCTTGTTATTAAATTTATAGCAACGAACATTTTTAAATTTTATGTATGAAAAATAGCAACTTGATCTGATTGCACGACATAGGCGTACACTCAGCAAACTTGATTGCATTAATTTGTACTCTGAGATCTAGATACTCATGTAGACAGACAGTCATTGTCACAAACTTATAAGCCTATTAAAAGGTTTCGAACTGGGCTAACAACTGTCGTGGATTGGCAACGTTTTTGGTTTTGGTTTTGGGTAACGAGTTTCATTCGCACAATTTGAACGCCTCGGGGCGAGAGAACTGCGAACTGCGAACTGCGAGCTGAGAATGAAAGATTTTGCTCCATAAATCTGAGCAATGTGAGGAGGGTTAATGTCCAATCCAAAGCCGCAATATCTATCTGCGTGTGAGATGAGACTGGAGACTGAAGACTGTGGAGTCTCAAGACTCCGGACCTTAGACTTGTGGTTGCAACTGTTTCCCTGTGGCTATGGCTCTGGCATTGGGTGTGTCCCAGGCGCACACAAAAACACACACACAACCAAACACACACTTAATTATACACTAGCTATAGGTAATATGAACTATGTGAACTCAGGTCGTAGCGAAGCTGAAATTTTACATACTAATTTCCTTCGACAAATCAAATAATATTTAACAAAATCAAGCACATTAGAAAACTATATCACTTTATTACATTATAAACTGACAAAAATTTCACTTTTTAATAAAAAAAATCCTTTTTTTTAAGACTTAAGCAAATATCATTATTAAAGTCATATCACATAATCTTTTATATACTTATTTTCGTCAACTTTAATCTAAATCAGACCACAATGTCATAGAGTTGTCATATCGGTGCTATATTTGTAAAATCTTTATTTTTTTCTTAGAGATACTCATATGTTTTTAAAAAAATAATTTAAATTAGACCACCATATCATTAAGCTGTCCTTGAAATAATCGCCGAAAAGTGCAAGCTTTTAAAACTTCAACAACTTTTTAATTTGCAAAAAATAATTGTCTAACTAAAATTTACAAAGTTCCCCAAACACTTATAAAGTTTTTTACAAATCCTATGCAGAATTGTTAATAAATTTTACTGTAAATCAAGCTAATTTCTTTTTTCATTGTATGAAATCAACTAATTTCTATTGTACATGCTTAACCAATAAATTTTTTCGAATCTTATCAAAATAAATGCACTACATTTCTGAAATCTCTGGCAAGAGTATTCATACTTCGTTGAAATTTAAATAAACCAGTTTTTTAAGTAATTTCTTGGCGTTTCTTTTCGCTTTGGCCCTCAGGGCAATTTGTCAGGCTCAAGATTAGAGGAAACGGCAGCCGCGGTTGCATTTTTGCTTATTGATTTATCGATAGACCGAAAAAAAATAAAAAAGAAAGAAAAGTCGGCACAACGATCGTTGCAACGCTTCCTGACGACAATTTTGCAGCATTTTCATTTTAATTTTTTGGTTCGCTTTTATTTATTTATACCTTTTTCCTTTTGTTATATATATTTTTTTTTTTTTGGCTCGTGAATTGATTGCGTGGGCCGTGACGGGCTTTGATTTTGGAGCTGGGAACTGGGAACTTGGAGTCTCTGGGGACTGGCGTTGCCCACACGCGTTCAACAAAACGCTGATGAATGATCTTTTTTTTGTGGCATCTCCAACTTCAACTTCAGTTTCAACTTCAACTTCAAGCTCAGCTTTGCAACTTCAACTACAACTGCAACTTGGGCCTAGCAATTGGCAATAAATCATAACACCCACATGTCTTGCCTCCTTCGTCTTGCCTCTTGCCACATGCCACATGCCTCGTGACGCTTTGCGTGTGTGGATTTCTCTCTCCCTCTCTCTCTCTCTCGTTTCATCTCTTGGCGCTGGGCGATGATTGCATTTGACTGTGCAGCACTTCAGGCCACAGTCTCATTAGTGCACACAAGTGTCCTACCCCCTCCCCCCTTCCCCTTACCACCCCTCCCCCTTCTTATTGCTTGCCCCTTTCAAAAATTATGTTGCACTTTTTTTTGTTAGTTTCCTACTTTTTTTTCTTCATTTTTTGTATCTTTCAGATACATTCAACACTCGACAGCTGCTAGGCAAGTTTGTAATCGCTTTGCACACGCTGCAATTGTTGTTGCTGTTTTTGTTGCTGTTGCTGTTGCTGTTCTAGCTGAAAGTCCACAAAACGTTTTCCCACACATAGCACCACACACTAGTTCATAGTGCAGACCAACTCAACTCGAGTCAAGTCAAAAAAAAAGATGGGCAATTTTCCTAGCGCTATAAATACGCACGCCTCCTTTCCAGTTGCCTCTCCCCCAATTTTTTCCCAGCTCTCTGCTTCTTCCTCTCTCGCTCCGAAAATCAATTGAATTTTCACGCATGTTTATGTGGCGGCATTTGCCGTACAGTACAACTTGGCTAAATGCAACAACACTTTGGTAGATAAATCAAAACAATTTTTTTTGTAGACCATAGGGTAATCTAATAGATACACCTTATCAAATCCATAACATTAACTTAACTCTAACTTCTACCCAAAACCCTACACTAAACACAGCCCTACCTACCTACCTAGCTACCTACCTTAACCCTTGCCCCTACCAACCACCGCATCGTAGATATTTGGAAGCAAAATTTTATTTATACGAGTAAATTAAATTTGAAATTAAAGGCAAAAACTATGGTCAACATGACATTACGATAAGAATTTGATTCAGTTTTGGAAAAGCTATGAAAATTTGAAGTTGGTCCGACTTTTGACCTAGCAACATTACAAGTCAAAATTTGTTGTTCATTTTGACATATTTTTAAAAAAAAATATATACATCTCAAATTTTAATTTAAAAAGTAGTTTTATGCTAATCGTGACAAAAGAAGTTGATTGAAGTAAAAATATTGGATTTAAAATTTTGAATTTTTGAAAAAAATTTAAAAATTCCAAGTTTATAATAAAATTGTAACTAATATAATTATAATGCAGAACAAATTATAATTATCACTTAGGCCGCATTCACTGTACTTGGACAGTGCGTACTATGTGCCAAGTGTCTGTCTGGGCATTTCCTTGTTTCTGGCTCGTCTTTATTGTTGTTGTTGGTATTTTCCCTCTACATAGCTTTCCTTCGCAACATTTGTGTCTCATATATCTCTCTATTTCCAACCGAACCGAACGCTGCCTTCATTTGTTTATGTCTTTTGCGTACCGCCAAAAAAAAAAGAAACAAAAAAAAAGTATTTTGCATGTGCTATGAGTAAAGCGTATGAATACATATGAATACGAAACGAATAACGAATACGAAAATGAATAGGAATGGGAATGGGAATAGGAATACGAGTACATGCTCCATCATCCATGTACGCTCGCCCCAGTTGAGTACAACAACAACAACAACAATAACAACCATTAACGAATGGCCTAGCCCCTCTGACTAACCCCCCCAGTCCCACAACCCTCAACCCCTCTCCCCGTTTCCCACACAGCCCCCCTTCTCCTCCTTATGTCTCCGACTGTTTGGCGTCTGTTGACCTCATTTCAATGAAACATTTTGGCGCACTTTTCGAGCGTACAACCAAAGAACTTCAGAACTATCGTTTCGTATACATACAACCCAAAAGAACATGTGTCAGCCAGGCAGGAATAAAAAGCATTACACACACACACAAGCACAACAATAACAGCAACAAGAAGAGACACACGCAAATAGATAATTTTGAAAATAAACAGCAAAAATCATTTAAAACTGCCCCTAAATCATATCATATCATATCATATCATAGGCTTAAAGACAGGTCCTACATATGCTGATTACAATGCTAATTCCATTTAAATTTCAAGGGATAGTTAAACTTTAAGAAGATAGCCGCACAATTTTTACCACTACACACTACACACTTCTTATTTTTAAATTCTTCATCTTCAAAACTTTTTGTTAATCAGAAAAACTATCTATGCTTCCAGCTTTTATATGTATCTTTTCATCAGGTATTATAAACTTAAAGTCATTCTATTATATCATAAATCAAGAGATAGTACTTATGTAAATTACAAAAACACAGGAAATTTTTCCAACTGAATTTTAAGAGAAAGTTTGAGTTAAACTAAGATTCTCCATCGGCTTCATCATACATACACTGGCGCACATATTTATTGGCACAGCAAACATTTTGAGATTTGGGGGCTTTATTGTTCCCTTATCGTTAACATATTGGTATCAATGGAAAGGTCATTTAAATTCTGTTTGAATGATATACAAATTTCCTTAACCCATTAAGTACCCTTCGAAAATTTCGAGTTTATGTAAAAGTCAATTTTCGAAACTTTTTTCCTCGATTTTTTACCAAAAATTTTTTGATGCAAAAAAAATCTTTAAACAATTTAAGGAGTGACTGCAAAAAAAATTTTTCAAAAATATTTTTGCTAGTATTTTTTATAATTTTTTGAAAATTGCTAAAAAGGCACTTTTTGTGTAAAAAGTAGGAAAAAGGGGTTAAAATGGTCATTTTTAGGATTTTCAAAAAATTATAAAAAATACTAGCAAAAATATTTTTGAAAAATTTTTTTTGCAGTCACTCCTTAAATTGTTTAAAGATTTTTTTTGCATCAAAAAATTTTTGGTAAAAAATCGAGGAAAAAAGTTTCGAAAATTGACTTTTACATAAACTCGAAATTTTCGAAGGGTACTTAATGGGTTAAGGAAATTTGTATATCATTCAAACAGAATTTAAATGACCTTTCCATTGATACCAATATGTTAACGATAAGGGAACAATAAAGCCCCCAAATCTCAAAATGTTTGCTGTGCCAATAAATATGTGCGCCAGTGTATATGCTCTATCAATATTTTTTCTTCAAAAATCTGGATACCCCATCAGATTTGCAAATCGTCTCAAATTGTTGCATTTGAAACTAGAATTTGACCGCAACGCAAATCGCTCTATTTCAAAAGTTTAGAAATATGAATCATGCATTTTTAGCATTTTCACCTTGATTCGTATTTGTTTACAGTGAGCCCGCATAATAATCAATGAAGCATCTACATATAATTAAAACTTATGGCCCATATGATTTCATATGGAGCGTTAACAGCTGCACGTGGAATCCGGTGTTATCCAACAGTACAGTATTGAATAATTGAAAACAAACAACAAATCGATCAAATAATTTCGCATAAACTAAAAGCTACCCTAGGTTATTGATTTCTTAAAAGTTTTTGAATCAATAAAAATTAGTTTTTTACAATAGTTGAATAATTTGCTAAGATAAAGGTATGAGCTGTAGGCTTTGATACTGGGATTATAATTCGTATGTAGTTCACGAATCAATTTTCAGAAAACTTGAATATGTTAGGAACAGTGGTATGTTAAATAGAAAGGAACATTGATATTAGAATTGTTATTTTAAAGGGTATTGCATAGTTTCTTTTTCATCTCTTGTTAAAGTTTTTAAACCAATTCAAATAAAATTTTCAGAATAGATAAAGAAAATGTTAAAATGGAGTAATGCCGAATATTTAACAAATAGTTTTGATAGTGCCATTTTAATACGACTTTTAAGGCAAATGAATTTTAAGGACTTTTTAGAAGTTCAAGCTTCCCAAGTTACCTTCATAGGGTATTCTACATATGACGGCAGCACCTGAACACGATTTGCATTTATTTATTCTCATTGCGATTTACAAAGCAAATTGGCGACAGTCAAACAGTCGCATTTCAAAAGTAAATAAAAATAATATATATAGCATGTATATAAAAAATAAATAAATATATAAGATAGAGTAGCAATAACTACGAAGGTCTCCATTTGAATCGTGGCTTATCAACGCGTTCTCCAGGCTCAAGTATAAATCGCGAAAATTTCTATGAAACAACAAAAAATAAAGCTAGACACATTTAATTACTATTGTACAAAATAAATAAAGTACAAAATCATTAAATGCACACGTGGAAAGTAAAATGTGCTTCAGGCGTGACACGAAAAATCACGCGTGACTATCGGCGGCTTTTGATATGAAACACGACCGCACAGAACGCGTGAAACGCACGTTCAAGTGGACAGCGGACTGACACACAAATTGACAGACAGACAGACAGACAGATGGACAAACTGACTGATTGACTGACTGACTGAAAACATGACGGACATGACATCCGTTTGTCAGCCAAATCAAAGTCAGAGAAACTGGGAAAATGGGAACTATGAAACTGGAATTCGAATTCGAATTGGAATCGAAACTGATAATGGAAATGGAAATGGAACTTACTCTCTGTAACTTTAACACTCGGAACTGAGACCGGGAATTGTACTGTAGTTCGGCGGAACTTTTGACTTTTGTGTTGTGTGTGCTTTAAACGTGTGAATGGCTTTTTGATTGCCGGCTTTTTTTTTGGTCGCTTAAAAAGCCGCCAGCAATTTGTGAGTCTCATTTCTATATACCCTTTGCAGCGGGTATTATATTTTTCTCATAAAATGTGTAATGCAATAAATTTCAGTGACAGGCCCAAGAAAAAGCGATCCAAGCCAAATGTCTAGTTGAACCTAGAACCAGTTGAGAATTATAAGTCGTAAAAGTAACAAAATAGCTGTAAAGCTGATTTAACCAACGTTAACCAGCGAAAACCAACTATTATGATTTTTTGTTATTTTGTTTTGAATCATAAAACCTTTACTTATCCTAGAGATATCTTAACCCAACACACAGAGTTTTTTTTTAAGTATCGTAAGCAAATTTTTTGAAAATGAGACTACAATATCAGTATACAAATCCGACCAAAATAACCAAATTACCAAACTACATTTTATTCATCATAATCAAATTTTTGAAACTATATAATATAGCTGCCATAGAAGCGATTAATCAAAAATCAAGATTTACCATATAAAACTTTTGTTGTTTATTTTTTGTCTGATTGTAAAGAAATTAAATAAAATAAAGAGAACAGAAAACTATATCATATATGAAATATCGATCGAAACTAAGATTTTTATCAAAAACTTTGCTTTCGAAAATATTTAAACAAAAAAATATGTAACTCGCTTTAGACAATGAAATAACGAAAAAAAACTTTTGTGCAAGGGTATTCAACTTTGGACATACCGAAGCTACAATTTTTCATACTTGTTGTTTTTATGTTTTGGGTTCTGTTTATTTTTTTACGAGCTTAGCCTTGATCATGGCCAAAAGCTGTCACATTGCGGCTTTATGACTGTTAAGTTTCAGTTATTGTTGTTGTTATTGCTGTTGTTGTTGTTGTATGTTATTGTATGTTGTTGTTGTTGTTAATATTGCTGCTGTGTTGTGTGTGCGCTGCATGACAAATGCAATCTGAAACTGAGATTGAGAGTCAGAGCCCAGAGAGAGGCTAATCAGAAATGCACGACCAGCAGCCGATGGAAACACATGTCGAGCCACGGTCAGAAGGACAAATAATATAAGTAAATTGGTCAGTGGAATCCCAACTACAGTAAACACCGTTAAAATTGTGCCATGAGAAAAAATATTTCATGTTATTTAGCAAAACAATTTCATAGAGCTTTCAATAAACTTTGACATCAAATGAATATTTTAAAAAACTGCGATTTTTAATTTATTTATTTAATGTAAACTTAGAGCTGTTGACCAAAAGTACTTCAAAAATTTTAAAATAAAATTAAGAAAATTTATATGATATTAATATTTCTATAAATTAAAGATAAACTTAAGGAATAAAAAGAAATTTAAAATTAAGAGCAATGCGTAAAATGAAATAGAGCTTTTATTGCTTTTATAACTTTTCCTAATAACCATTAAAATATAACGAGCTAAAATATTTTTTTTTTATCTTAAAGTTTGTTCTCCCAACATTAAAGTTTATGTAATCAAATGTTGCATTAATGACGATGAAGCTTTTACAGTGCAGCTTTAAAGGAGCTTAAGGAATTTAAGAAATTTTAAAGCAACCCAAAAGCTGTCCTAAATGTGTCAATCCTTAAGCCTTTTTGAATTTTTTTGACATGTCATTAAAAAAGAAAATAAATATTTAATAAAATATATGTAAGTTTCCAAGTTGTTTGCTTGTTCTTCCATATGAAAACATAAATATCTGGATCTGCAAGGAGTTGTCATGTGTGATAGGAAGAAGAAGTAGAAGCAGAAGCAACAACCTAATTGCTTTGACCCACTGCCTTCCAAAAGTGGACAAGTTACTTCCACATAGATAGAGACGGAGGCAGAGACGAACTTCCATAGAGACAGACACACAGACAGCAACAAAAATGCCAATAAAAGCAACAACAACAACATGGAGAAATGTACGTGGACACATTGCTCTTGTAATACATTTTTTTATGGCTCCATAAGCCATAAGACGTCTTGGCCAGCTTTGTGATGTGCTGGCTTGACTTAACTTAACTTGACCAGCTCTTCCTTCTACCAAACCCCCCCCCCCTCCCCCTCTCCACTCCTCCGCCACGCCCCATCGCCCTACATTCTCATACTTATGCATTGATTTTCTATTTTACTACCCTATAATCAATGCAAAGCAGGGTATATTACTTCATTTGCAATATTAATGCAAGTAACAAAAGAAAGAATTATGTATATGAAAGGGAAACAAATTTTATACTATTACATATTTATTTTAAAAATAATAAACAAAAATTGGCAAAGGGTTAGAAAATATTATAGAATCATTTTTAATACAGAATATAAACATAGAAGAAAAAATCATATAGATTTTTTTGTGATAAAGTTAAACATATATATTTATGAACAAGTCAGTGCATCCCTAGACAAAAATATCATCTACTTAATGAAGAGGAATGAGAAGGTTTCACATAATAAAGCAACGAAGTATTTAAGAATATTAAGGAAACTAAACACACACATAAGTAAAGTTTTATAATGGAATCTAGGCAGATTTAAAGCTTAGCTTTGAAAATAAATCAGAAACTAATTGAGGAAAATGTACATAAAATTAAGGCATAGATTTTGAACTACAGCAAAAATATGTGTAAGCTACGTAAAAGTAAAGTTGATCCAAATTTATCTAACAAAATTTGTAACGTAAAAATATTATAAGAAAAATTTGATTAGCATTATATCATTTAAAAATGTTAAAAGATAATCAATAATAAGAAATTATATATTTAGTTATAAATATCTTGGTTGAATGTAGCTTAAACATTTTAAAAATATAAAAAAATTGTCATATTTCGGATTATTGTTGAATGAAGTTGAATGAAATCATATATAAGAGATTATTAATTTGGTTGCAAGTAGTAATGTAGTTAAAACAATCAAAAATATTAGATATGATCAGTTTTGAGATTATTTATTTTGTTATGAATAGATTAATTTAAGAAGAATAACTTTGTTAAATTTAGTTGAATTGTTCAAAAATATTAAAAAAATAATCATAAAAAATAAATAACAAATTTAGTTATAAATTGATTCATTCAAAAAGAATATGTTATATTAATAGAATGTAATTGTTGTAAGCGTATTTGAGGTTCGTCGCATTGCCATTGATGGACTCATGTTTGATGTGTTGTCATTTTATTGGCATTTGCGGTTGGCTCCGACTTGTCTGCCAACTTTGGCATGGAAGAAGAAAGAGGACCAGGGAGGAAGGGAGAGGTGGGGGGGGGGGGGGGGAAATGAAGACTGTTGTCACAGTTACTTACTGGTAAGTTGGCGATATTATTGCTGTTATTGTTATTGCTGTTTCTGTATAGCCATTTAAAGTGCAGACGTCTGCAAATTGTTGTTGGCCTAGCCCCCGAGACAGTGGAGACTCTTCTGCTCTTCTCTTCTTCTGTCTCTTTTTGTTGTTGTCATTTTTAGCCACGCCACAAAGATCATTATCATAATCATAATCATCGCATTGGGATTGTTATAGGTTTGAAATACGAATGCAAATGCAAATGAGTAATTGATTAGTCAGTTTAAAGACTCTACACAGAAAAAAAGCCGTACTAAAATTAACTTTGAATGAATTCGATTTAAGAGTTTTCGATACTTGAAATAGATACTTTATATAGGTACGAGTTACTGAAAATGAACATAAAAATTCTTAAACCAATTGCTTAAAATCTTGATGTAAGTACAACGAATCTTGAATCAAGTAAAACTCTTAACTTACTAGAAATGAGTACCAAACTTTTTAATATAAATTCGGGACTAAGATTCGACTCACAGATCAATTTCGATAAATTTTAAATCAAATTCTTTAATATATTATATCTTTTTTACGTTTGCTGGCTTAGAATTCCCAAATGGTTCTAGCTTGTCTGTTATTTATAAGGAATTGTACTTTAATCAAGTACGTTTTAAAGTAATTTTAAGATTGAAAATACTAGAATTCTAAGATTTTGTGCTTAAAATTTCGTTCTTGAAATACGATCGAAATACTTGACTTTAGTAATTACAATCTTAGTAAGAAATCAAGCTCGAAATGTGGCGTTTTAAGTACGAAATACTTGATTTTTCCCTCTGGGTAGCTATTATATTATATGGATAAATATATGTGAATATAGATATATTTAAGGATCGCTGACTGTGCCAAAATTTTATGTAAATTCAACTTCTTAGAACTGCAGAGAATCAGAACAGATTAAAATATGCACACAATTATTTATTTACTTAGTCAGAGTTCGAGTCTTTCCTTCCTGTGGCCCTCGACACAAATATCCATTATCTTCAACTCATAAAAAAAAATATAAATACAATTTTCAACTCGCGAAAAACCCACACACAGATTGAGACTGCGAAGGAGAGAGACAAGATAAGTTTTTAAATAAAAATAAATATTCGAAACTGCAAAAAAAATAAAAATAAATAAATATGGATAATAAGCGCTACACACAAGGAAATATATTGTTGGGATATTGTTGGGAATGTGTAAATATAAATAAAAAAAGGTCTTATCTTCGAACTCAGCCACAACTGTCGACAAAGTACACACAGATACACACACACACACACACATACACACACACTAAAGATTACAATTTAAGGGTTCGATTTTAGCCAATTATTATTTGCGATACGTTTTAAGATTTCCTACGAAGTTCGTGTTACTCGTAGATTGAATTGAAAAAGTGTCATGTTATTCATATTATAATATAAAATAAACAGTTTACTGAAACTTTTATGCTAATTAATAAACAAATTTGATAAGCTTTGCAACGAAATCTTTCTGAGAATCAGTTATTAGCATGTTCCTAGCAACAGATTAAGGTAAGTTTATCAATTTAAATTTATAAGATCAGTCATCTGCTTCGATCATCAATATTTTTTGCGGGGTATCAAACCGAAACGAATATCGGTTTCAGAACCGGTTATTTGTATGTTTCGGTTTCGAAATACCGGTATGATTTCGGTTCACAAAAAAAATATATTAATAATTTTAAAGATATGTAAATTTTAAAACAAGAGCAATATTCAAATTGAAAATAAAATTGAAGTTTAGTTTTAAAAAACGTTAAAATTTTATGGTTGACCAAACCCAAATTAACCGTTATGCATGAATCGGTTTCTAAACGGTTTATTCGGTTGAAATAAATTCGGTTTTTTGGTATCGGTATAGTAAAATACGTTTTGTTTCGATTACGGTTTCCGTAACGTACGGTTACCAATTTCAACCGGTTAATACCGGGTAACGGTTACGGTTTTAATCCCCGGTTTTTTATTTAAAGATTTCAGTAATTGGTTTCCTTTTTTAACTACTTCCGCAATTTCTCATTTGTTAGATAATTATATTCTGAATTCTAATTCTATACTGAAGTTCCCTATTTTGCCAAATTTATTAATCTTAAGTATGAGTATTTAGCTAAGATCGCATAACTAATTGAATTGAATACATCTGCAGAGAAATCTCTCAAGTTGTTCATAAAACGCTAATGGAATCCACATGCTATAAGTTCAAAGAGACTCTCCATAGTTTGTATGTATGCTTGTTTATAACATCATCTTTATAAATAATCAATATTCATTTTGTATTATATGGTAATCGAAGTGCCTAACAACAACAACAATGACAGCAACTAAATTTCAAACAAGTTTCGCACATTAACAATAACAACAATTGCAACATGAATAAAAAAAAACTTAGTAGTTTTTGTTGTTGTTTTTGACCATAAAATCAATTTGTTGTATTTTGCAAAAGTTGTAGTATTAATAATAATCAATGTCAGTCAATTAAGACAAACACAATTCAATTATAAGCACTTGAATACCCTATAATCTCTTGAATTTGTAAATTAAACAATGGTGATATTATGATATATGGACAATAATCTACTTCATTTCACAGCTCTAATTTTGTATAATCTCTGGGATCAAAAAGTCAAGTATGTTTATAAAAAATGATTCTGGACTTGTCAATTTTTTGTTAATCAATTTCTTAATTTCTTCGAAATTTTAATGAAAACATGTTTAGTACACAGATTAATGTATTCTATAAAATCTACTTTTCTAAAAGGTAGTTCATAGGTTAAATGGATTTCGTTTTTTTCAGGGGAAAAAACCTTTTCCAGGGAGTTTTTCAGGTCTGAACTAGTTTATTAACTCCAGAACAAAGTTTAGTTTAAGTTTAGTTTTTTCCAATTTAAATTAAATATAAAATTTAAAGATGACTGATCAATTGCTCTGAGTTGACATAAAATAAAAAAGCACATATTTTAAAGAGGGGGAATATTCAGTATGTTGAGATTATATTTTTGGTGATAACCTTTAAAGTGGAAATCTCTTAAACTTTGTAGGAATTCACACAATTTGTTGGTGGCCTACCTTCAAAACCCCGATACCTTTCAAATAATTCCTGACCCTTTTTAAAAAATTCACATTTAAATTTTTATTTAATTATATTTTTCCCAATTTAATTACTTTTTAAGTTTTAAAGCTCAAAAGTAGAAATCTCTTTATACTTTGAAAGGTATTCGCACAATTTGTTGATACAATTTATCAATATTTTATAACCGGTTTAAATAAAGTGTTTGATCTCTTACCATTTGGTGTTATTGGTCCAATTGTACTCTCCAATGGTGTGCGTGGCCAATGAATATCCGAAATATGAGTTCTGATGTCCGTACTTGATCAGAGGCTGTCGCTGTTCCAGATTGAAGCAAATGATGGGCGCAATCATGCACAAAACGCCACCCGCGATGAGTAGGTGCGTTAGGGGGCGGCTGCGGCTGTGTCGTGAGTGGGTGGGGGCGGAAGAGGGGAAGGGGAAACGCACACGCGGCGTTGGATAAGACCATAGTTCTCTGTCTATGGACTCTTTTCGAACTGATGTATCGCTGCTTTTTTGCTGCAACATCATTTTGAATTTTTTTTGTGTTTGCACTTAATATTTTTTTGAAGTTTTTATTTTATTTTTACACGCGAGTAAAGGTAAACAACAACAACATGCAGCAGCGGTGCAATAATTCCCAATCACTGCAGGTTGCAAAGTCGCTTAACCTTCAGCAAATGCGTCGCAGCAGGGGATTAGCGGCAGCGACGGCAACGTCGACAGCGACGTCAGCAGCAACAGCGGCGCTACGCTCAACAGGTAGTCGACGTTGCTATTTTCAGGTGCGTTTTTCTGTCACTTGGCTGCTTTCCAAGTATTACTCTTGTTGTTGTTGTTAATGTTGCACTTGTTGTTTTTCTTTTTCGGTATAATTATTTATTATGCTGCTTCACTTGACCTTTTCACCGGCAAATTGAAAAAGCGCGCAAAAAACTTTTTCAAAAACACAAAAATTTAATACAAATTTAATTACGCAAGGTGCGTTTTTCTTTCAAATATTTTTTTTTTTTGCATAACACTAAGTCACATTGATAATAAATATTATCGCTTATCACTTGACAACAAACAAAAAAAAGGTAAAGAAAACAATAGCAAATTCTCGCTCTCTTATTTTTTTTTACGTCAACACAACAACAAAAATTCATTCGCCCGCTCGCGCGCTCGTTGTTCGTTCTTCGTTCGCTCACAACGACAGACAAATGACAATAAACCGCGCGCACACCGTTCGCAGTTGAGTTCAAAACGAATCGTTCGAAATAGGTTCAATTAAACGAGCTACGTCATAGTTCCGTTGCTTGTTCGTTCGTTTCGTTCGTTTTCAGTGACGTCAGTTGTGAAGTACAATCAACTTTTAAAATCAAACCATAGGTGGCGTATTATTGTTTTGCAAACAGAAAATGAGTTTTTATTAAATTAAAAGTCACAGACCTTATTTTTAATTTTGTTATATAGTTTAGCTTTTTAAATTAAAATGATATGATAACCTTAATTTTATCTAGTTTCGGATTCAAATTGTGTAATTAACTAAATTGACACAATTTTAAAAAAGTTTAATTTTTCATTTAAATTGCGTTTCTTGTTCTCAGCGCTCGACAGATGGTGGCGGTCAGCCGATAGACAAGCAGTATTAATCGACAGCAGCAAGCAGTTCAACATTGGCCTGCCAAATGTTGTCAACTATTTTCCGCAAGTTGGCAGCACTTGCGCGCGCATTTCTTAAGCTGCGCAGCGAGAAATCAATGAAATTTTTATTCACTTGTGCGACGTTTCTAGAGCTGAAACAAATGTTCCGTTGAAATGCAGCAACATCAACAGACAATTACTATTAAACGCTAACAATAGTGTGTGACAAAAGTGCAAAAAAAGAACAAGAAGATTTTAAAGAAAGACAAACTGAAAATAAGCAACAAACAAAAGTGTTTGTAACTAATTACGCTTTGAATCGATAATCAGTGGAGGCTGTAAACACAAGACACCCCCTCTTAAATCCCCCCGCCCCCTCGCAGACGACTTGGAAATTCTTTTACAAGGACAGCAGCAGCAGCAGTAAGAAGAAGCAGCAGCAGCAACCATGTCTTATGTGAGTTTTTAAAATAGAGTGCATGGTAGGAAAATAACGGTTGTTTTCTCGTTTTGCAGCGCTTGAAGGCCACGAAATGTCCGACGGACGAATTATCGCTCACGAATCGCGCCATTGTCAATGTCGGCGATTTTCCCGATGAAGTCAAGTAAGCAAGCAAATAAAAAACAACAACACTTTCAACAATTTCCAGTTCATCTTGTTGACATCTTTCTCTTTCTTTTAGGTATGCAGACATTTCACCTGCTGCGGGTCAGCATTTCATTTTCGCCTTGGAGAAAACGAATGAGGTGCCCAGCGGCTTCGTTGGCTTCTCTTTGGTGCAACGCAAATGGGCGATGCTCTCGATTAATCAGGAGCTCGAGGTGCGACCTTATCGATTCGATGCCAACTCCGACGTCATCACTTCGGTTTCCTTTGAGACGGACTTTTTGCAAAAGAAGACGTAAGTCTGTGTGTGTGTGTGTGTGCGTGTGTGAGAGAGAGTTTGTGTGTCTGTGTGCCTGTGTGTGTGTGTGCAAGGTTGCATTTTTAAGCATAGTTGGAATTAGGTAAGCCTTAACCCATTCATGGCCACTGTACCCAAGTGGGTACAAAAAACAGAAACTCGAAACAGCTAAATACTTCTTTTTGCGATTTAATCACATACAAAACGCATAATGCTTGTTGTTATTTTGTACTTTTTTATTGTTGTTTTTGCATTTTCTAAAAGCAAGTATTTTGAGCTTATGTTCCTTTTACTTAAATAAAAAAAAGTGAATGTAAGAATTTTTGGTTTTAAACACTCTTGGCTCTTAATTGGTTAATTTGGGTTGGGTTGAATCAATTTTTTGGCTTTTAATGCTTTTTTATGGCTCTAAGTGCGATTGGAGATCATTTATCGTTCGCTTAGAGTCTGGTTAACATTAATTAAACATCAATGTTGAAAAATGTCTTAGATTTCAAGTTATAAAAAAAATTTTATTTAAAATTTAAAAAAAAAATTGTAAAAAGTAATTTTATGATTTTTAAATATAAATTTAATAATACAGTCGAACTTCCCTAACTCGAATCACCATTATCCAAGAAAAAAGTTCGAGTTAGGGAGACTTCGAGTTAGGGAATTTTTTTTTTACTTTTTTAAATGAAACTACTATTTCATTCATTCATAAATACATTTCAAATAAAAAACTTTTCTTGTTATTTTCAACATAAAAACATTCCAGTTTGTTCAAGACCTGTCAATATTCTCAAAAATAGGTTTTATCGTTCTTTTCAGTTCCCGATTCAAATGACATAATTAATTTTCCATTTTCTAATATTATAATAAAAATAACTTAACTTTTAAATTTCTAAACAAATAAGTTTAAGGGTTTCTTAAAAAATAAACATTTTAATACACGTGCTGGTGCCATGGTAAATAATCTTGAGCTGATGCGCTGACAAAGAAGTACATTACGAACATCTTTCCTATACCAATTTCACAAGCCTAAGTAATTGTTGATGCAATATTCTATCATATTCCATCAAAATATGTTAACGTACATCAATTTTAAGTATAAAAACGAGCCGGTAACAAAAGCATAAAATAGAAACGAAAAAAAATTCAATCTTTATTGGGAATTTTCCCGAAAAATTCGACTTACAGAAGTACGGGCCAATATTTTAGTTCGAGTTAGGGAGAAATTCGAGTTAGGGAAGTTCGAGTTAGGGAAGTAGAATTGTATGAAATTTGCTTAGTAAACGCTATTGCCACTCGATTTTGTTCGAGTTAGAGAAAATTCGAGTTAGGGAAGTTCGAGTTAGGGAAGTTCGACTGTATATCATGATTAGTTAAACAAATATTATTCAAAATTTTATAAAAAAAAAGCTTTAATTTTTACTAATTATACATAAAAAATGTAGAAAAAAGATTTACTATATTATTTTTAAATTTAGATTTTAATAACATTCAATTTTTTTATGAGATACAAAAATGCGAGCTAATTTTCAGTTTTTTGATATGTACTAATCAACAAATAAATTTTATTTCAACTATTATTTATATTTTAAAAATTATAGTGGAACCAAGAAACAGTGTGATCCCTAAGAGACTTTAACTTTTCCCACTTAAAAGCTTCTATTACAGACACTGCTTGTCAGGATAGCATGTCCATCTAAGTTATTGCTTTAGGCTCTGATAAGACTAATCTCTTAGATAATCTGACTATGCTTCTACTATAATTGCGGGAGCTAGACGTACCAAAAACACTTGCCCAGCTGTAACGAATTTACTAAATGAGACAAAGAGCAAGTCGTATTATATGGAAAAACATGCGCAGGTGTGTCTAACTCCTTGGATAATATAACTAGGCCAACTATTACGCTTCTGAAAGAAATGCGAGAGCTAGACGTATGCAAATAATTAAGTTTAGTCGAATCTCTTGAAGATAGCTTACGGCTTTTACAAATCCTTTCGAGAAATCCCTGATGTTACTAATCCTAATACTTGTATTACCACTAATTACTACTACTAATACTTATTGATCTGGTTGTGGTT
Source organism: Drosophila recens (assembly GCA_037043495.1). Taxonomy (NCBI): domain Eukaryota; kingdom Metazoa; phylum Arthropoda; class Insecta; order Diptera; family Drosophilidae; genus Drosophila; species Drosophila recens. Next base: position 269,686 of record JBAMBJ010004480.1, read on the forward strand.
GTCTGGGCTCTTCCCAATCCGTGCCACAAATGTTGGATCATTTAATTTAAATTAATGTATATTTTACAATTTTTTAATATAATTTCAAGTTACTTAATTAAATTTCAAAAGTACTTTGGGTCAACTGCTCTTGATTGATATTAAATAAATAATTTAAATATGCCGCAGGGTCTCGCAGGAGCCTTACGACTCGGATCAGATGGCCAAGGAGTTTATAATGCAGTTCGCTGGCATGGCCCTGACCGTGGGTCAATCGCTCGTCTTCAACTTCAAGGACAAGAAGCTGCTGGGACTGGCGGTCAAGACGCTGGAAGCCATCGATCCGCGAACCCTGGGAGAGGGCAAGGAGCCATCGGCGAAGAACGTGCGCTTCGGTCGCATCCTAGGCAACACGATGGTGCAGTTCGAGAAGGCCGAGAACAGTTCGCTCAATCTGCAGGGCAAGTCCAAGGGCAAGGTGGTGCGTCAGTCCATCATCAATCCGGACTGGGACTTTGGCAAGATGGGCATCGGCGGCCTGGACAAGGAGTTCAATGCGATCTTTCGTCGGGCGTTCGCATCGCGCGTGTTTCCGCCGGAGCTCGTCGAGCAGCTGGGCTGCAAGCACGTGAAGGGCATCCTGCTCTATGGTCCTCCCGGCACGGGCAAAACATTGATGGCCCGACAAATCGGCACCATGCTGAATGCCCGGGAGCCAAAGATTGTCAACGGGCCGCAGATCCTGGACAAGTACGTGGGTGAATCCGAGGCAAATGTGCGACGTCTGTTCGCCGATGCCGAGGAGGAGGAGAAGCGTCTGGGACCCAACAGTGGACTGCATATCATAATCTTTGATGAGATCGATGCGATCTGTAAGCAACGTGGCTCCGTGGCCGGCAACAGTGGCGTCCACGACACCGTGGTGAATCAGCTGCTCACCAAAATCGATGGCGTTGATCAGCTGAACAACATCCTGGTGATTGGCATGACCAATCGCAGGGATATGATCGATGATGCTCTGCTGCGTCCGGGTCGGCTTGAGGTCCAGATGGAGATCAGTCTGCCCAATGAGGCGGGACGTGTCCAGATTCTGAATATACATACGAAACGCATGCGGGAGTTCAATAAGATGAACGATGATGTCGACTGCAACGAGATTGCGTCGTTGACCAAGAACTTCAGTGGCGCCGAGCTGGAGGGTTTGATCCGTGCCGCCCAATCGAGTGCCATGAATCGTTTGATCAAGGCCGATGCCAAGGTCACCGTCGATCCGGAGGCCATGGAGAAGCTCAAGGTGAATCGCGATGATTTCCTGCACTCGCTGGAGAACGACATTAAGCCGGCCTTTGGCACCGCCCAGGAGCAACTCGATAATATGCTGGCCCGTGGCGTCATCAATTGGGGATTACCCGTGAACAATATCCTGGAGGATGGCATGCTCTATGTCCAGCAGGCCAAGGCAGCCGAGTCCAGTGGCCTTGTCTCTCTGCTGATTGCCGGTGCGCCCAATTCGGGCAAGACCGCACTGGCCGCCAAGTTGGCCAAAATGTCGGACTTTCCGTTTGTCAAGGTCTGTTCGCCCGAGGACATGGTCGGCTACACCGAATCCGCCAAGTGTCTGCACATTCGCAAGATCTTCGACGATGCCTATCGCTCGGTGCTCAGCTGCATTGTCGTGGACAATGTGGAGCGTCTCTTGGACTATGGCTCCATTGGTCCCAGATACTCCAATCTCACGCTGCAGGCGCTTCTGGTGCTGCTGAAGAAGCAACCGCCCAAGGGACGCAAACTTCTTATACTCTGCACCTCAAGCAGACGGTAAGTTGATTCTCTCCATATAATATTTATACATAAACCATAGACTAAAAAATGCCATTGAAAAATGGCAGCCTTTTAACTCTTACCGTTTGGGCTTCACAATGATTAGTTAGTCAGTCAGTACACAGAGTTTTATGTATGGGTATTTCCAGGATTGAAAACGCGACATTCATACGACTTGAAATGGCAAAAAATGGCTAAATTGAATGCATTTTATCAACTCTATTTTTATTATAAAAGACAAGCTTTAAGGACTTGTCGTTTTCGGATTATTTTTAAAAAACCATTCATCAATTCAATTTAATTTTAACTTAATCTTGAAAATTGCGAAAGTCAGCGAAATGTGACCAATAATTTAGAAGAAAATACTCTTAAATCATAATAAATGTAACTTCCATTTATATGAATTATTTTTATATATGGGCATTTCTCCAGAAATGTCAACCAAGCCTAAAAACGAAAAATTGCTCAAAAACTCACATTTTGTGCAATTATGTTCCAAAAATGTGTTCAAGTTATTTATTTAAGCAATATACTCTAGAAGAAATTCAATAGGATGAACATATAGTTTCTACATTGGAATAAATTCACTTTTTCCATATTTATGTCCATTTTCTTAAAAATTGATTTTTAAAATGGACCGTTTGTATTTTTTCGATTACACTAAGTAAAATAGTAAGATTTTAACATAAACCATTTTAATACATAGAAATATATTGAAAGTTTAATTTAAAACAAGTTTTTCGAGCTGTTTCGATATATTATTTAAAAAAAGAGAGACAGAAACAACAGAAATATTTTGTGGAAAAAAATGTCACGTGCGACATGTCGCATGCGACAGTGACTCAAATTACATTTAAAAAAACTTTGAATTAAAACGGATATAAAAAGTCAAAAAATGTTTAAAGGGCGCTTCAGACGAGCACTTTTTCACCTACACCTTTTGTCAAAAAGAGATTTTTTCGTGTCCGTGTCGCTCACTATCTCTCACCGATGGAATAGAACGTGTTCTATTTCCATCGGTGAGCGTCGGTTTTCAGCGACGCTTTGAAATTTTGTGTGGTTACACGACACGGACAGCTTTTTGACAAAAAGTGTCGGTGAAAAAGTGCTCGTCTGACCCGGCCTTAAATGTTGCAACACTTGTTGCAAGGATTGCCGAAATTGTCCGAATCGAAGTACAATATCAAAACGCTTTCATAGGAACAATTGGTACAAAACCAAGACTTAAAGCATTAAAATCTTTCTTGCTACCAAAAAAAAATCCCAAACAACTTAACAGAATCCTTCGTTCATTTTCATCCTAAGAATATTAAATAAAAGTCGGGCTACTAAATAATAGCAAAATCAAGGTTTTAGTCTGCAGATATCTCAACAAAACTTAGGATATGGTTTTTTTTTTAATATTTTTTAAAAATCGAACTAAAGTTGTCGTAGGAGCGATTGGTCGAAGATTTAATTTTTGTTGATTGTGATAAATATTAGAACTGAATTCAAATCGTTTATTTTAAATAAAAATAGTTGCTTAATAAAACAAATTAAAAAAAAAAACCTTAATGCGCATGGTATAAAGTATTTCGCTCTCTTTCTAATTCATGTCGTTCTCCCTCTTTAGGGAAGTTTTGGAGGAAATGGAAATGTTGTCGGCATTCACATCGGTGCTGCATGTTCCCAATTTATCCAGTCCGGATCATGTTGTTGCCGTGCTCGAGCAAACGGACATCTTTAGCAAGGGTGAAGTTCAAGCCATTGGCAAGAAGATGGCAGGAAAGCGGTAAGATATTCCTTATATAACTAACTTCTTATACATTGACTAAAACACTAAACTCAAATTACAGCGTCTTCATTGGCATCAAGAAACTGTTGGATCTCATTGATATGGCCCGACAGACGGAACCTTCGCAGCGTGCCATCAAATTTCTATCCAAGATGGAGGAGGAGGGTGGACTGGATATGGTGGCACGCTAGAAGGCGAAAAAGGAAAAAAAGGAGAGGGAGAAGAAGGAGAGGGAAAAGAAATGGACGAAGCGCAAGCTAAGCGTTTCATGTTTCATAAATAAAGCAAATTGTATGCAATCTCTCAATTATTAGCTTCTAAGTGAAGAGTACGAGAAATGTTATCACATATATTAACTATATTCCGAGTTATATAATGAAATAATCCCACACAATAACCGATTAATAGACGCGTTAACTGCTTGGCATCATTTTATGAGTGTTCCATTACCATTACGTTCCTAACCTCACTCACACACACACACACACAAGTTCCAACAATATTTCCCTGTAAGATCTCGAGAATCGACAGAAATGTGAGACCTTGTGACCTGATTTGGCATTGCGGCTGGATAAACCATATAAATAAATAAATATATACAATATACAGGTCTGTTTCGATTTTCGATATGAATCGATATTGCAAATTGGAACATTCCTGTTTAGTACAAAAGAAAATATATATATATAAAACTCGTATATCAAATATTTAAATCAATCAAACACTAGTCAAATACAATAAAGATAAACGATAACACACCTATAAACTAATATGCATTTCAAGCTGCATTGTATTTCTTAATTAAAGCAATACAATCTTCATTTTTTCGTCGTCGTCGTCTTGTTAATAATATATAAAATCAATTTTCTGTCTTGTTAATCTTAAGAATTTTTTCCTCAGAAAAGAACACCAAATTTTTAGAAGACGTTTGTGAAAAAAAAGAGAAGAGATAATTGGAAAAATTGTTTAAATCGAATTATTTATAATAATTATTACGCATATTGTTAATCGCCAATGTTATTAAATCAAATAAAGAATTAAACCGATCTCAAAAATAAAAAAGTATTAATGATTTCTTACCTAATGAAATCAAGAGATTACAAAAAATTGGCTTTAACTGGTTTTTTTTCGTATAAACACAACATTTTATTGATCCAAAACAAAGTGAAATGTTTAACAAAAAGTTGTAATAGAACTGTTTGGGAAATACAAAAAAAAATATAGTCAAAACTGGTATATATCGATATATAAAACGATTCAAGATTGGGTCTACACTAACATACAGAGACTTATAACTAAATTGTTGTTTTAGAAATGTTGTTAAAAAATGTGACAGAGTCAAAGACAAGTTTTAAATGACGGTGCGACTGTGATTCAGCGACAATTTTCCACTGCGAACGCGACGCTGCAAGCGCTGTGAAAAACCAATTGAAAATAGAGTTAAATATATTTATATAGATATAGATTTGTGTATGGGCAACTCACTCTATTGAAGACATCACGCATTATCCGATTGCTGCGACGTCGTCGCTCCTCGCGTTCCCGATTCTGGGCGGCGAGCACCTCGGGCAACTTCTCACAGCGTTTGTTGGTCAGCGCCTTCATCTCCTTGGTCGAAAAGATGCGCACTTTTGCTGTAAATAAATATAGATATTTAAAAATGGAATATCTGGTGTTAAAAAGAAAGTGCAAGCTCTTCAGCTATGATATATTTTTGTCTTTTAAACTTTTTTTTCTAATTCTACTTGAAGAAAAAATACCTAAACTATCATTGTGATCGTCTTAAATTTGCTAAAACACGTTATAGAACTTTTCAAAATCAAGATACATACATTTATCCCTTCGAGCCGTGGAGAAATCTGATTTCTTTTTAGCTCTATTCACACTTACAATAATAATAATCTCTATCAGATTGTTCTGTTTCCTAAACGTTCTGAAAATTCTCCAAATTTTATTTTATCACTGCGGACGGCAGTCCGCGCTAGTGACGAAAGCAGCACGAAGTGTGCGAAAGCGACTAGCATATATACACAGGAAGAATGGAAAATTTGCTATGACTGCCCGATCAGGTCGAGCTATATACCGATCGAAAGGTATCAATTAAACTTACAAATGTGCATACTAAGACTTTTGAAAACTTACCTGGTTCGTGAGATAAACAGGTGTAAGTGGGAGGGGCAAAATTTAAATGATTGGAGCTAATGGGGCCGTTGGAGCCTTTTTGATTTTTTTTAATTTTTTAATTTTTAACTATTCTAATCAAAAATACGCGTCGAATGACACCTTGATCATCAAAATCCGATCACTGGTTCAGAAGATAATTAATTTTGAAACTTTTGGTGCCCTTCTCAAAACGAGATGAAAAGTCAGTCTGTTTGTTTGTTTGTTTGTTTGTTTGTCTGTTTGTTTGTTTGTTAGGATCAAATCGTTGATTTACCTTAAAAGTTTGAATGAGGACTTGTTCCCGCTCAAAAATCTAGAAACGTTTGTTCTACGACTTTTTCGAAAAAACGCTAGTTTAGCGGGAAATCGCTAAAAACCGCTAAAATTGAAACCCCCATAGCATCCAAACGATAGAAGCTACAGATGCGATCTATATATCGTTGAAAAGGTATTTCGAAGGGCTCTTTGACACTGCTTGCAGCGTAATGCGGAAATTACCTGTTAGCTGAATATATACATTTTACTTAGAATGGGAATAGGACAGCAGCAGCAAAGTGTCATAGCACCCAGAGTTTAAGAGTGCTGATAGCTTTTGCGCTGGGCATGTTTGTTTGTAAAGGGGACCAGTGTTGCCAGACAATTTGTTACAGCTTGTACAAACAATAATCAAAGTTGACAAAGCTATACTGTCACAAAATATTGTAATTTCAAAATTTCTGATGTCTTATTCAAAAATTTCTGATATCCCATAAAAAAACCTCTTTACGAGGTAAAGTCTAGTGACGAAAACATTTTCATGCCCCAAAATTTCTGATATCCAATTTTGTGACGAATAAAATTAAGTTTTACACATAAATTATTTTAAACAAAATTTTTGCATTCGGCACTGCGCAAAACAGTAAGTTTTATTTGGTCTGAAGATTTGAGACATTTTAGCGCAATGTGCCGAGTGCAAAAACTTTGTTTAAAATAATTTATGTGTAAAACTTAATTTTATTCGTCACAAAATTGGATATCAGAAATTTTGGGGCATGAAAATGTTTTCGTCACTAGACTTTTACCTCGTAAAGAGGTTTTTTTATGGGATTTGATTTACTTCAAACTTAGTTTTGAAAAATTGCGCCAGATAGAGTTTAAAAGAGAGACCCAATGTCTTAGACAAGTTGATCCCAGGCAAGTTAGACTGTTGCATGCATCGATAAATTGATACTTAAACTCCAGTCAAAAAAAATGACTATCAATCGAGTTAATCAAATCAATTTTTATGAAAAATCAACAACTGACTAGAGCTTGTTCATCGTACTTAATTTGCAGAATTTAGTTCAGTTAATAATGAAAGGAGTTGATTGAATATTAAAGCTTGAGATTTAAAATTTTGAATTTTCGTTAAAGTTAAGTTAGCGCTAGGAAGAAAAACGAATGATTACGAAATACGAAAACAAACAATTCAAATGAAAAGTTAAGTTGCTTAAAAGTCGATATCTTGCAGCTAAAAATTATTTTAGGGGAAATTGATGAAATTTTAATGCAGTAGTCAAGCCGTGATCAAAATGACATTCCAAGACAAAACTAAAGCGTACATTTTAAATTTACAATTACGTCTTCTTTTAAATAATTTTTTGAAAACTCAATATATTGTTATTATTTGGAAATTTGTAATTTTTTGTCGACTTTTCATAATCAGTAACTACTCACAGGTAACCGGCGGTGGCAGGTGTTGCAGCTGTCTGTCGATCGTCTCGAGGCTGTTGCCCTCGATGAGTATGAGTTCGTCGAGTTCGCGTCGTCGCGCGTTGCGCAGCAGTTGCATTTGATTGAGGATCGCTTTGCGCTGTTTCGACTGGGCACAGAATTGTGGACGGGCGAGCTGCAAGTAATCCTGCACCGTCAGCGATTCGTGCAACACGCGGCCCACGTTGTCGCTGTTGCCGGTGAATTGCAACATGTACGCAATGCCACGCGGACGCATTTGCAACATTTGTTGTTTGATTTCCATTGGTTGTTGCTCGCCTTGATGTTGTCTTCGTTGTTGTTGTTGCTGTCGTCGTTGTTGTTGCAGTTGCAAATGCATTTGTTGGCATGCCACATCATCGTATTGATGTGTTGTTGTTGTCGTCGTCGTTGTTGTTGTTGCCTCACAGGCATTCAACATGCCACCCATCGGTATTGATATCTCCGAGCTGAGGCACAACAACGATGATGATGAGCTCGTGCTGTTGCAACTGTTGCCCATAACGCCAGCAGCAGCAGTTGCTACTGTTGCTGTTGTTGTTGCCTTGGTTGTTGCTGTTGCTGCGGCTGTAGTTGCAGCTATTGCTGTTGCAGTTGCAGTTGCAACATCTTTGACACCTTGAGAGCTCAACACATGGTAATAAACGGCGCCATCATCCAGACAACTGTATGAATTGCCCACAGCCTGTGCATATTGCATTTGTACATAATGTTGTTGATGTTGTTGTTGCTGTTGGTAATGATGACAATGTTGCTGTCGTTGTTGTGACTGAAAGAGAGAGAAAGAAAGCTTAGAATAAATACAAAGACGTAAGAAGGTAATGCAAGGAATTCCATATAGAAAACACTCATTAAAATGACAGAAACTGTGGAATGAAACACTTTTATTAAGGTTGTGTAGCTCTGATTACTATGATTAGGGGATATACTCATGGTAAATATTTTAAATGCAATCCCAAAAAAAAAAAAAGCATTCTAAGCATGTAACAATCCTTTTTCTGACAGGAATGGTGGAATGGAACATTATTCTAAACGTTCCATATTACCTGTTGCTGTTATTACAGCTACAATCGTTGTAAATATGTGAAAACAAGCAAAAGAGTGACCGCAATAGTGGAATGGAACAGCTTTGTGACAGGAATAATGGAATGGAATAGATTGAAGAAGTAACACAGCTTCTTTTAGTAGAGTTACAGAGTATATCTATTTGCAAAACCTCATTTGAAGCCATCTCGGCATCATAAAGTGCATACAATAAAAATAAGAGCTTGGAATGAAATTGAAACACAGTCCAAATAACTGTGAGCAGAAGGTCATTGAAAAACTGTTTAACAAACAATATCCAAAACAAATTAAGCCAATGGAGGACAAAAAGCAGAAAAGTGAATGGAATGGTGAAATGGAACAGTGATATAAGAGAAAGACAGCTCATATTTGAACTGAAAATAGAAGAATAGAAGATAAAATTAAAAAGAGATACAGGAACAGACTGGAATGGAACATGTATTATACATTTACCATGTGGCACGCGGCATGTAGATGTTGTTGTTGCTGTTGCTGCTGACGATGAAGAAGTTGTTGTTGCTGCTGCAACATGAACAACTGTTGCTGCTGCTCGAGTCGCTGCTGCTGCTGATTCTGATAGTGGGCCAGAAATTGTCGCTGTCGCTGCTGGACAAAGGAACAGACGCTCTCGCTGCTGCCCGAGTGACTCAATGTTGGCGTTGCCATTTTGCTGCGCAGTCGAGCAGCGGGAGCGACAACTGCTGCTGCTGCTGCTGCTCCTGGCAATGCGGGCAATGCTGGTGGCGGTGGAGGTGCTGCAGTTGAGGAAGTTGCTCCTGCAGCTGATGAAGGTCCCTCAGTTCCTGTTGCTGCTCCTGTTGCCACTGCTCCATCTACGGATGCTCCAGATGAAGCTGCTCGTGTTCCTGATGCAGCGGCTGTTGCTGTTACTGATTCTAAAGGCACTCCTGTTGCTCCTCCTGCTCCTGAAGATGCTCCTGATGAAGCTCCTGTTGCTGTTGCTGTTCCTGCTCCTGACGATGCTGCCGATGGTGCTCCTGCTCCTGAAGATGCTCCTGATGAAGTTCTTCCCGTTCCTGCCCCTGTTAATCCTCCTGCTCCTGAAGATGCTCCCGATGAGGTTCTTCCATCTGCTATTCTTCCTTCAGCTCCTTCTCCTATTGCTGCTCCTTCTTCCACTCCTCCTCCTCCCGGCGTAAACACTGGCGTCACTGGTGGTGCTGGCGGTGCAGGATGTCCTCCTCCTCCTGCTGCCGGCGGCAATCTCTGCCCCATTTCCCGCTGCACCTCCTGCTCCTCCTGCTCGTGCCCTTGCTCCTTCCACTGATGCGGATCCGCGCCAGAATCGCCACATCCACTGCGACGTAGCAAATTTTGCAACGCACTCAGACGTCGAATCTCCGCGTCAATCCAGTCGATCTGTGTGCGTCGCTCCATGGACAGACTGTCGCGTTGTTGTCGCTTCTGTTCGTACTCAATCTCGCTCTGGGTCATGGGATTCAGATACTCCTGCATGGCCAACTGTTCGGCAGCGTCTGTGGATTTCCTTTTGTCAGCTGGAGGATTGGTTTTCTGCGTAACCAGGTCATTGGAGGCGCCACTGCTTGTGGAGGCGTAACTACACGTCGCTGGCACTGGACTCGACTCGGTGGGCGTGGCAACAAGGCGTGTTCTGGGCGCAGGCACTGGCACAACCAGATGATGCAGTTGCTCCGCTGGCGGAGATCTAGATCTGGGCAGGATTAGGCTTGCTCTTCGGCTGGTATTCGTGGCAATGTCCTTGCCTGCAATGGAATAATATTTTCTTATAAGTAAGCATTTAAAATACAAATTAAATGCAAATACAAAGCATAACTATGTTAATTGTTGGTATTTTAGTTACTTTTTGGTATTTTTTCATACAAATTCAAATATAAGTATAAATTCCACTTTTTATATTAATAAAAAAAATAACAATAATTATTAAAGTTTTTTCATGACTTCGAAACAAAAGCTCAGTAGCAAAAAATATTTTTACAATCTGGAAATAAAATATAAACGCGAATGTCGAAAAAATTACCAATTTTTTTTTTATATTGTTGTTACTTTTTAGTATTTCTAACTTATACAAATTAAGAAATAATTTTCATTCTTAACATTTATATAAAAAAATTATAAAAATTATTTAAAAAAAAAAAAATTGTATATCTCGGAATAAAATATAAACGACTTTTTCGAAAAATTTAAAATATTAATATACGTTTTACAATATTCTTGGTAATTTTTTTTGAATTCAATATCTTTTAAACTCTTCGATATTTTATAATTCATATTTCAAATTTAAAAACATGTTTTATTTTTAATATTTATAAAAATAAGGATAAAAGTTATTTTATTATTACAAAAAAACAAAAGTTTTTAAATTAAGACATTTAATTGAAATTAAAAATAAAATATTAATGCTTATTTCGAAATATTGAAAATACTAAAATACATTTAATTATATTTTTGTTAATTTTTGTTAATTTTTGTAAATGTTCTTCAATTTTTATTTCCAAATTTTTATTATTTTAATCAAAGTTTTTCAAAAATTTTTAAGAATTTTGTTTTACAAAAATTTCGGGAAAAGTAAGAAAGTATTTGTGAATTTATAATATTTGTGTATTTGAAAAATTAGAATTTTTAACGTGCCTAATTCTAAATATTTATTTTTAAAAAATTCGTAAAGATAATTTATTAGTGTACTTTACATCATTTATTTTTAATAAAATCGTAAGAATTTAATAGAATTTAAATATAATAGAATTATTACATTTTAGGGATTTTTTTTAATATACAGGGTGACCAGAAAAAACGGAGACAAACTTTAATATGTCCGTAAGCAAAAGTGTGTTACCGGATTTAATTAAATGTTATTTTATCGTATTCTCCATTCTTTTTTGTACTAGTCACAACATTTTTTATCCATTGCTGTTAAATTTTCCTGTGGTTTCAGAATGTCAAGTAAACGTTGTGCAATTTTAGAGCTGTTTTATCAAGAAAAACGTCAAATGTGAATTTGTTCGTTAGCTCGAGGTGCCTAGGTAGACTGTGTCCAAGGCCACCCGCCACTTTAATGAGATTGACCATGAAGGCTATCGTCCGGGAAGAGGAAAAAAAGCACCGTCAATACTTCTGCCAATCGTCAAATCATTCGAAAGCGGGTGATGCGAAATCCGAGGGTCTCCATGAGGAAAATTGCCCGTGAGACCGAAATGAAACGTGATTCTGTTTGGTAAATGGCGAAGAAGCACCTTGGACTTAAGCCGTACAAGCTCAAAAAATTTCAGATCCTTACGGATGAAAACAAGCGCGTGCGGCTGCAAAGATGCCACCAACTCAAGCGTCGGGCCGCAGGTCAGCGATAGGAGCGCGTCCTTCTCACGGATGAGAAGCTGGTAACCGTCGAGCAGGCTCACAACCACTAAACTGCAGGATCTGGTCCGCCGAACCTTCGGGTACGTCGGCCATTGTCAAACATCGCCAAAATCCGAAGTCCGTTATGGTCTGGGGCGGCATTTGCGCCAGCGGCAAGAAACCCCTGGTTTTCGTGGATCAAGGGGTTAAAAGAAACCAAGAAGTGTACCGCCACGACATTCTCGACGCCGTGGTAATTCCTTGGGCCCAACTGCACTTCGGCGATGCGGACTGGACTTTTCAACAGGACTCTGGCCGGCTCACAAGGCGAAAATGACGCAAGACTGGTGCAAAACCCATTTTCCGGACTTCATCTCGTCTGCTGAATGGCCACCCTACTCGCCGGATCTCAACCCGATGGACTACAGCGTGTGGTCGATATTGGAGGCCAGGACCTGTGCTAAGCCTCACAAAAGTTTGGAGGCGCTGATGCAATCGCTGCTCTTGGAATGGAACCGACTGTCTCCCGAGAACCTGCGGCCCATGGCCTACAATTTTAAATCACGTTTGGACCTGTGCATGGCAGCTGGAGGAGACCATTTCGAAACCGGCTGAGAATCTTACTACTAGTGATCCACTCTATCGTTACTAATTGTTGCTTTGCTAAATTTCTCTCGTTTAGTAAAATTATAGTTAAAAATGTTTGTCTCCGTTATTTCTGGTCACCCTGTAATATAAATAAATTAAAAAATCACAATTTTTTTTTATTAAAAAAAAGTTTAAAATAATTTAAAAGTTATTGATCTCTTATTTGAAAATTTGTACAAAAAAAAAAGTTTCTTAAGTAAAAATTGAACTCAGATCAAATCAAAAATTTAAAATATAATTTATAATATATTTTTTTAAAAAATTCTTATAGGGAATTATTCAGTGTACTTTACCCCGAGCTTGATTCTGTTCCTTTTGCTGGGATTGCTCCTTGTGCTGGCCGCTGTTCCTGCTGTTGTTGTTGTTGTTGTTGCTGTTCCTGGTGCTGCTTCGGCTGGAGATCGTTTCGAATCCAACCAGACGCTTGATAATATCCTTGGCCAGCTGCTTCTTCTGGCTCTGGCTGAGACTGCGCTTATTCACCAGCGAACAGAGCAGATCAATGCCCAGATCCAAATCGTTTTTGGCCAGCGCACAGCTCGATGAGGAGGAGGAGGCGGAGCCGCCAGAATGGTTACCAGAGTTCTTGCTCTTATTTTGTTTCTTTGGCTGTTGATTCTCCTTGTTGGCCACTTGACGTCGTCCTCTACTTAGGACCTGCTCCAATTGTGCGCTATACTCGCGCTCCTGACGCTGCTGTTCCATGTGACGCAGCAGCTCCTCGGCACTGAGACTGTGGCGAGTTGAAGTTGTGGAATTGGAATTGGAATTTCCCGCAGTCGAGGGTCGTGAATTGTTGTTGTGGTGATAATCAAAGCTGCTGGCGGCTGAAGTCGCACAAGATTCACGGCGGGAACGGGAACGGGAACTGCAGCTTGGTGGTGGCGCCATCTGTGTCTGATTGCCGGCACTGCGATTCACCAGTGTGCTGGAGGCCAAAGGTGGCGCTGTCTTTGTCGCACCCCTTGTTGTTGCCTTTAACCGATTCAAGTCCGTTTCGGATTGATTTGGACGTTGCAGCGTCGTTGCCGCCTCCAGCACGGAGCGTTCCAAGGTGCTTATGTTGCTGGTGGACACCGCACGCTCACAGCTCAGCTGATAGCCCACATCCGCGGCGGGATCCCATTCCAAACGCTTATGCGATTTCAATGCCGATTCCGGTGTTTGTGTTTTACGCGTCTCTGTTTTTTTCCCCGTTTCCATGTCCATATCCGTTTGTGTGCATTTTGTTGGTGTGCGCAAATCCTCCACAGAGTTCGCCTTCTTCTCCATAACTATTGGTATATTTGTTATTTTTACTTCTTCTTCATCTTCTCTGTTCTTCTTTCCAGTGACAGCTGCTTGTACCCCCACCCCTAAGCCACTGGCACGACTGTGACTGCGACTGCGACTTCGACAGCAGCTGCTGCTGCTGCGCATTCTTGCTGCTGTTGTTGTTGCTGCTGCTGCTGCTGCTGCTGATGTCGCCTCCTTGTTAAAACTCTGCGCGCCGACGCTGACGCCACTGCTAGCTGAAGACAGAATCATAAAACGCTCCAAGTCCACTTCACGCTCATTTGCAATCTCCGCGAGATATTCACGTATTTTTGGCGTCACGCGCGATGATGTTTTTCGATCATAACTATGCTTTTTATTTGCATTATTATTTATGTTTGACATAATTTATACATTGCTTGTGTCTTCTGTCTTCACGAATTGTGGTTGTTTTTGAATTTGACGCGTGGTGTGTACACACCAAAAATAATATATCGATAGCACTTATCGATATTACATGTTTCCTTTTATGCCTTTTATCTGCGTTACTTTTGATGTCTAATATAATTTACGCATTGTCTGCTCGATTTGTGTTTGTTTTTTAAATCACAAAATACATTTATTGCGGGTGCGAGCGAGCACGCATGCATTGTAGGGTTGCTTGATAAAATATTATTATATCGATGAAAAAAAAAAAAAAATTTTTTTTTTAATTTCTTCAATTTTTTTATCCCCAACATTTGTTTATTAATATTGTTGGGCTCCAAAACTTTTTTTAAAAATATATTTGCGTTTATTTACATTTTTTTATAGTTAAATTTATTATTGCAGCAGGATTGCACTGGTACATTTTGAAGCATTTATTGATAACTTTACCTCGTTCCCAACTCAACCAACCCTCCCCCCCTGACCGAACCGGTTTCTTGATTATTTTTTGTTATTTTAAAATAAATACTTAATTATGCTTAATCGTTTATTTTTAAAGTAATATATCGTTAAATATCGATGTGTTGCGAGAACTTGTACGAATCGTTTATCAACACTGCGTGTATTTTGTCGTGTTTTGTAACACGGATTTATTTCTCATGCTGGGCCCCTCTAATTCACAACTGGTTTTAGCTTTCAACTAATGGAGTGTTACTTGTTTTACTGTTGAAAGTTATCGCTTCTCGGCCTTATGGCTAAGATCAAAGTGTAGTATCTGTTCTTATCAGCTTAACATCTGATAGTTTCTCCATTGGAGAACAACAAATGTTAAACTGATTTTTGGAAATAGACGGAGTGCTAGGGGCTTGCTCCACCTCTGTCACGGGTTGGCCCGGTATTGCAGTACCGCCGGGATTCGGCCCAACTAAATAATAAATATAACAATTACAACATAAACAATAATTAAAATTAGTTTATATTTTAAACATTTGCCTCTCATCTAATAGAAAATTCGATTAAGGAGTTA
The DNA here is from genome assembly GCA_037043495.1 of Drosophila recens. Taxonomy (NCBI): domain Eukaryota; kingdom Metazoa; phylum Arthropoda; class Insecta; order Diptera; family Drosophilidae; genus Drosophila; species Drosophila recens. Next base: position 284,910 of record JBAMBJ010004480.1, read on the forward strand.
AATTCATTTGTAATTTTGAAAAAAAAAATTTTTTTTCTAGACATTTTTTTTGGTGTAAGATTATCTGAGAATGCGTCAATAAAATTTCAAGTCGATCCGAACAAAATTGACTGAGCATTGAAAGAGAGGAATTCCTTACTGAAATTTAAAATTTAAACGTGTCTTTCTCGAAATAATATTTTTGTAGTCGATGACCAAAATTACTCGAAAACTATCAAACCGATATTTTTGAAACTTGGCAGACTTATTCAGTACATAAAAATGTGGAGTTTGGAAGTTTTTTTCTCTCGAAAATTGACCGTTTTTTAGCCATAAAAAGACCGTTTCTTATAAGTGAAAATCAAAATTTTTAATATTTTCGATTAGTTGGTCAAACTGAGAGGCAGGATATCAACTTTTACCTGGGACTGAAACTGTTATGAGGAATATAAAAAAAAAATACTTTTAATAATTACTTAAAGACTTTTACTTTATAAATCATACTTAATAATTATTTTTGATTAAAAAAATAAAAATTATAAATAATTATTTATATTAATTTTTATTATATAATTAATAAATAATGATTAAATTTGATTTTTTTTTTCTTTTGATATTTTTATGTAAATTATCTTCCTGATAACTAAATTCACACATGTTAAAAGTTTGGAATGTTTATCTTGAGTATTAACAAAGATATTCTAAAAAGACTTTTATAAAAATTTTCAAATTATAAAAATCTTCAAAGACTATCGGGGGTGCCACAGAAATCGCTTTCGCTTGAATTTCAGTATATGTGATATTTTGAGTTGAAATTTTGATCAATAACAGTGATTTTCAGTCCCTGATTTTTACTATAGATTATCAACAGTTGGAAACTAGGAATTACTTTGAGAGAATTCAACCGATCTTAATGCAGAATGTTTTTTGTTGATGATTACACACACTTTTTTAATTTTGAAACGAAAAAATTGTTTGAATTGTCAAAACTATTCCCCCGTATCCTTTTCGAAATCTTTAATCAAAAATTTTAAATCTAAAGAAGTCACTTGCAGCTGTTATTAAAGATCTATTTAAACTTTATTAAATGTGTTTAATATAGCTTGTTAAATATTTGACCGATTTAGTTAAAGATGGGCCCACTATATCAACTAGTCGACAGGTTTTTAACTTGGTAAATTAAATAATCGGAATATTTTGCCAGCTCGAAGCAAGTCGAATCGACATCGCCTATCGATAAATGCAGCTAAACGATAACTTGCAATCGATCGATCAGTGTGGAATTCAACAAAGAGCGGCAAAAATATTATTATTAGATATAAAAAATATACACAACAAACAAATTTTCGAACAAACGCCAAAAACAATATATACACATATGTATATGTGTATAGTATAATATATGTATCTTATTATCGATTTGTTGCCTGTAGCATATGGAAACTATTTATGTATGTATGTATGCATATTGCTAAATACAGAGACATCTAAAAAAGCACATGAGGAATTTTAAATTCAATTTTAAAATTTTTAAATGCATTGATGTAACAAATTATTGTATGTATTGTTAATTAATGTACTCGTACTCGTAGTTGTAGTTGTAGTTTAAATGACTTTAGATTAGGTCTTAGTTGTGGGGTGTTTATAACGCAGGTGCAGCTGTGTTTTGTTGTTTTTCCCCACATGATTTTAATCTTTCCTCTTCGTTTGGTTTTCATCATTTTTGGTGCATGCTTTTGAGATCCATATGGAGGAGGATAGCATATTAATTGGTTTGTTTTGTTTTTGCTTTGCTTGTTGCTTGTTGCTTTATGGCCACCGTTGCTCAATAGTATCATAATAATTTGAGTTGAATCAATCACAACGTTTGTAGAATCAAATATGACTAGGCCGAACTTTTTCCACTCGTTTTTCCACATTCCGCTTCAACTATTCCCCTCTAGCGCATCTGCAGCTGCTGTCGCTGCTGTCCACGATCATAGAACAGCAGATAAGCTGGAACGCTGAGCACCTCATCAATGCTCACCTCTCGCACAATCGTATCCGAGGTGTAGAACCAGCTGTGGAGTATAGATTTTAATTAAATTTCTACTAAGGGGAATCCCCGTTGACTTCTACTCACCGATGTGCATTGCGCAGGGAGCCGCGACGATAGGTGACAAAGTGTCCGCTGTTTGCCTCGCCCGAGTGCACGACAACCGCCAGCAGGCGATATAGATTTTTGGGAAACATTGCGCCGAATCCTTCGCCGCCAGCTCCTGCTCCAGCTCCATTCATGGGCAGACTCGAGGAATACAGCGACATGGTCGAGCCCCAAGGTGTGCCAGCCTGTAATCATTCAAATATATGTACAAACATATATGTAAAGAAAATTAATTCCGACTTCGAAACGAGAATTGTTC